>ML853933.1:12912-29271 GCA_009831015.1 Picea engelmannii
TGGAGTAATAAGTAGCAAGAACTTAATTGTTTTCAGCCATCAGTGTGCAGTAGACCTTTTACATGCATATGACCACTTTTTACAGAGCAGTTTTATGAAGTTAGTATAGGGTAGTACAGAGTAGTGAAAACGAGTGCAGAACATAGTAGAGTACAATAGCTTCTTCCAGCAAGTTTCTTTTAACAGTTCAGAGATTAGTTTGGCATTCTTTAAACCCCCTCTTCAACCCTGCATTTCCTGTGCTGGTTCCTCTAAGTCTACCTTCCCGGGTTGACAATTAAATGTTGATTCATATGTTATATATTTAGCTCCACATTTTGGCGCCGTTGTCGGGGAGGTACTAAAAAGGATTGGATAGTGGGCTCTGAAGTTTTGCCAAGTAGATTTGATTTCTGCAAGTAGAAGTAAAGAGTGCTTTCAAATTCATTAGTGTGCAAGAGGTTCATTTCAGCAGTGTTAGATTACATTCAGCAACAAAGAGGTTTTCATTTTAGTAGATTTTATTCAACAGCAGCAGAGTCTTGATTTTAGCAGTATTAGATTTGATTCAGCAGTTGAGTTCATCCATATAAGAGGGTGTGCATTTGATTCAGTAGAAGCAAATTTCCATTCAGCAAGAGTGCATTTCATTTTATTTCAAGCTAGTGTGGGTTTTCAGAATTATTATCATTTGATGTGACTTTCAAATTTTTTAGCAAAGCACCTACAACAAAAGAAAAAAAAATCACAAAAAATGGACTAATGGATTCAAGATTGAATGAACGAAAGAAGAGATTGTTGCAGGAACTTTCGTGCATCTTGCAGGAACTTGAAGAGATCTCTGCAGCCCAAGAGATGGAGGAGGAAACAGTTGATTCAGTAGTTCTGTGTGAACACCTTTGCCAGCCTACAGAGAACAATGAGCAATTAGAAACTCCAGCAGCAACAGAACATGGTATGCATAATCATATTGAACATTGGTTTCAATCTGTTCTACAGCCTTCAGATGCTCTTCTTCTTCAACAATTCTTGGAAATCAAGCAACCAGGGTTGCTTGCTCAGCATGCCTCGGTAATTATACATCTGTACCTTCTATCAAAGGGCATGAATTTATTATTGATTCTACTAAGATGGTGGCTACATTGGTTATTTGCCTATACTTAAAGAAATGTTTCATTTCTTTAAGTAGGTAGGTAGGATAGTGAATAAAAGATAGCACCTTTAAATAGTTTATGTTTGCTGCAATAAAAAGCATCAGCTGAAATAAAAAGTGACTTTCCATCTAAATGATGAATGAATGAGTTGACAGCATATGCTCAGAATACAGGGGTTCTTCTCAGTAGTTCCGATTAATCAAGATGGACAGTTCTTGGGACTGTTAGCATTCTATTACTGTGCTAGTGTTAAGAGGACAATACGTTTGCATGAGGACATGCAAAAATCTAGGCATGGGGGAATGTTGGGCTCTGGATTTGGTACATTTTATTACAGATTCTTGGCTTCTTTCATGACTGGGTTGCTAAGATTTTCATACTTATGAAGTCTTCCTCTTATGGATTCTTGCAAAACCTTACTCATATGCTGTGGCATTCTTTTGATATCATTGCAACACTATTACAAGAAAATGCATCCATTTTTCTATCACTACTACCTTCAAACATCAGGCACTTCCAGCCATGTGTACAAGCTACTAAACAGAGATGTTCCAAATCTTATTAATGGTATCACTCATTGTAACAATGGAATGGCAGTTTATAGAAATCAAGATAATGATGAAGGATTTGTGCATTGGTTAAGCTATTTGTTTTCTTGGGTTCTGGACATGGCCATCAAGAGTTTAAATGTTGAGCGCCATTCCTGGGATATTTGTCTCTTTAACATAATGTTGATACTAAACAGAACTTACCAGTACCAGGTACCAGCTCGCACCCAGTGAAGATATCAACGAAGCTGCTAAATTTACCCAGCTCTTAGAAGGTTTGGAAGGTTTGATAGGGAAATTGATATTGAAGTTCCCAATGAAGTGGGACGATTGGAAATCCTTCGTATCCATATAAAGAATATGAGTATTTCTAAAGTTGTTAAATGGCTTGCAAAAGACATGGGGTTATTGTTATCCCTGGTAGTGCTAGTGGAGGACTGGGGTATGTTCGTGTTTCATTTGGTCCCAGGGAATGCTTTCTTCTTAAGTTTTCAGACAATATTATTCAAGATGTGCAAATTGTTAAGGTCATCATTTACTTTAGTTTCTGGGGTTATTGGTCAATATGAAAAATGCCAGCCATTATAAATACCAAGATAAGTTTGACTCTGAACAGCTAAACAGAGTGCTCTGTGATTTGAGGAGGAATCACTATAGATGGACTTTGAATCGTTGGCTCTCAACGAGCACTCAATAGCTGGCATCAAGCATTTAAATTCATGCATGTATAATGCAAGGAAGAAAATCGTGGAATGATTGACTGTGTAAAACGTGTCTAGTTGGAATCAAGCATTTAAATTCGTGCATGTATAACGCAGGGAAGAAAACCGTTTGTCAAAGTTTATGTAATCTCATGACACAGGTAAAGGCAATCTTAAATTGATTGGTTATGTAAAACGTGTCTCATTCTCCAGTGATACTCTTAAAACCGTTTTGTAACTCTTTGTTTATATAGGGCGCAAAGCCATGCATTGCCAGAGATCTGAAATGTTATATAAAGAGTTTCTATGCTCGAGAAATGGATAAGATGGATGGAGCATAGATTAGATAGAGGAAGGGAACAGATATCGAATCTCCAGGCCTTGTATTGTTCTTATTTTTCAATAAAATAGTGAAAGTTTCATTAATACGATTTTTCTTATTGCCATTTTGTTGTGAGTTATTTATTTTCCAGTATGCGTTGATTTAGAGAACAGTCTGTTGACAGAGAAGGAAGGGCCCCCTTCGATGAAATGCAGCTGCATATATTTCATTTACAGTAGACTCCATCTTCAGATTTGAACATCTTCTTTCAGCCGTTTTCTCATTGGTTTAATAGAACAGAAGTAGCATTTCATTTGATTGCAACTGAGGGTTTAGCATTTCAAGATTCAAGTTTAGATGTTATCTTTTCAGCCATTGATTAACAGAAATAGCATTTCATTTGGTTACAATAGAGAGTTTCATTACATAGGAGGTTGCTGAGTTGTGTGGAGTAATAAGTAGCAAGAACTTAATTGTTTTCAGCCATCAGTGTGCAGTAGACCTTTTACATGCATATGACCACTTTTTACAGAGCAGTTTTATGAAGTTAGTATAGGGTAGTACAGAGTAGTGAAAACGAGTGCAGAACAGAGTAGAGTACAATAGCTTCTTCCAACAAGTTTCTTTTAACAGTTCAGAGATTAGTTTGGCATTCTTTAAACCCCCTCTTCAACCCTGCATTTCCTGTGTTGGTTCCTCTAAGTCTACCTTCCCGGGTTGACAATTAAATGTTGATTCATATGTTATATATTCATCTCGACAAGACCATTTGAGAATTTCCATGCAGATAGACATTTATTTATATCACTGCACGTGAAGACAAAAATAAATAAGAGATCCATTCTTATTATAAGCTTACAGAGGAGGACATGGAAGAAATAACTAAGGAATGGCCTACAGAGTTCCTTATACTAGTTGACCAGGCATAACTGTCTGACCCTGACGTCAAAGGAAGTCCTGTGGTTACTCGCAAAGAGTATGATGCACCTAGCAGCAGAAGAAGGAAGAAGAAGGAAGAGGCATAGGAGCTGAGCAACGCATTAGAAGAGACTGATTTACACTCACCTGGAGGAGGAGGAGGTGATGAAGTAGTCAAAGAAGAAGATGAAGGAGAAGAAGACAAGTAGAAGTAAGGTGAAGTAACACTACCTAGGGATACTCTTGATGAAGCTAAGACATCCAAGAAAATAAAGGTTTCCCCCACGATGCAGACTATACTTACAATGAAGGACATAGATTTCATCATCATCGTTGTCTCAGATACCTCTAAAGATTATTTACAGTGCAACAAAGCCAAGCAAGAAACCATGTATGACCGGATTGAAGTAGAACTGAAAGGGGTACAACAAACCCTCTACTCTAACCATGCAATATCCACTGTACCACTGTCATATGAAGGGATTGAGTTGGGAGATGAGCCTGCCCAACTATGCATAATAGCATATGCGACTGAAGATCACCTTCGTCATGTCTAGTAGGAAAAAGAGTAGGACAAAAAATCCCTGAAGCAAGCACAAGAGGAATCCATAGAGAAACGTTGAGTTGCATAGCAAGAAAAAGATGACATCCAAGCCAAGTTTACAGAGGATAGAGCGCAGATCCAGAAGGAGAAAGAATAGTTGCTCGCAGAGAATATTGGAGTGAAAGAAGCAGTCACTAGAGCACTTCACTCTATGACGGGCCTAGAACAGGTAGAAGAAGACCCAGTAGAGGATCAAGTGGCAAAGCTTGTTGAAGCCATTCAACATCTCTAAAAGAGAGTAGCATAACTATAGTTACAATGAGTTCCAAGCACTCCGCAGGAAGTGCGAGACCAAAGAGAAGAAACAACCCAGAGCACAGTCTAGAGAATCAAGGCATTGGTCTTGGAATGTAAACATCTCAGCAGTGGAAGCAGGCAGAATTACGAGCATCTTGCAAAGGAACCTAAACTAAGGACACTGGATTCACAACTCCAAGAGGCAAAGAAGCAAGCAACAATAGTGTAGGCACATTTGAAGCCTCTGTCAATGGTCGAGAGGATGAAAAGGTCCCAGGAACAATGCATGGTTTAGCAGCAGGTTCATGCCATACAGAGTAAATTCATGGAAGTGACTCAGTGACTCCAACCTAGTCAGGAGGAAGCTTACACACTTTTTGAGGAAATTGAAGGACGAGGTGAAAAACTAGAAGAAGTGGTCACCATAGTAGAACAATGCTTGGAAGGACATGTGATGGAGAAGAATATTTAGGATTTTTCTGACTAGGAGGCTCTAGCGAAGCAATAGGTCAAGGCAGCTCGAGCTAATCTCGAGGCCTTCGAGCCATAGTTACCCATATCAAAGCGACTTGAGATGAGTCATGGATGAGTGTTGGGGGCCTGTTGGCCCTTAACCATGATTTGGAGAACCTTGGTCATGTTTGACCATTTTTGGGACTTCGATAGGCTGGTCGAAGGTGGAGTGCAAGGAGAAGCGGAGATCGCGGGATCTTGACCCCTTTTTAGGGAATTTTTGGGTTTAGAGTTTATGTAACGGGTATGGGGATGTCATCCCATGGTTTTACCCATGTTTAGGCCCTTTTTGTAATGTATAAATAGGAATCTAGGCGATGTAAGTAAAGGCAGTTCTGTGGTGGTGTGATATTGTGCTAAGTGCAAGTGATGTAAGTAGTCGAATCTATGTTATCGAGCTAGATATGTGCATACTGTGTGTTGATAACTTGCAAGGATAAGTGCAAGTGATTGTAATAAGGCTATGTTCTTGAACCTAGCTCGGGGAAGGAGGATCTTGCGCGGTACACGCAGATCTCTTGTCCTATGCAGAGTGGGTTCTTAAGCTCTGTGCATGTAAGTAGATTGACAAAAGATAATAAAGAAGAATAATATTTGGTGGGTGTAGCCCCTCACTGGGGTGAACCACGTATATCCTGTGTTGTGATTGCCTTGTGCTTATGATTCTTATGTGAATGTTATGATTTATGCTTAATGTTGTGATATGTTTGTTAGTGCATATGATATGGTAGCTTAGTGCTTAGTGATGTGAATGAATGCTAGATCTAATCTATATCTATATTCCCAGTGCGTGGATGTGTTAGATCTAGTTGAATACTACGATGTTCTGTAACTAGGGTTTCAAACTATGATGTGAATAAAGGTTAAATACATATGAATATTAATTGCTAAGTGCTATGTTAAGTGTTGTAATCACATATATGTGTCCCATCTAGGTTGCAGACACTTGAGTCCTACAACCACCCCTAGCTCTACCTTGGGTGAGACTTCATCTACTTCACAGGTGTTGTCAAAAGGGATGGTAGTTAGGGTTTTGTTGGTGCGTTGTTGAAGAATTGAACCCTGGGTCTGCCCCTATGCAAACAAGTAACATCCTCCTTATTTACAAATAGGGTTGGTTTTCCCCATGGGGATACAATCAGCATGATGTAACCCTTATCCAACATTTACATTAGTTGTACCTTTAGTTCCACCAATGTTGGTGCACTCATCATGTAGGGTACTCTTGAAGCTGGCACCACTCCAAGCACAAGATCTATTGAAAAGTCAAGATCTCTTTTCATAGGTAGTTCAGGAACTTCTTCTAGAAACACATCCTTGAATTCCCATAGCACAGGGTGATCTTCAACTTTTACCTCTTTTCTTTTCACTGAGTTAATAACTTGTATAGCATACAAGGGACACCCTTTTATGTTGAACTTATTGAGATACAACACTGATGTTTTTCTTATTGAAATAGGATTCTTAATGCTTTGAAAAATCCTTGCATTTCCCTCCTTATATTCACATTCCAAAACCTTCTCATAAAAATTTAACCTTGCCTCGTGGGAATATAGCCAATCCATTCCCAAAAGTACATCGTATGAACCTAGGGGTAGGGTATTCAAGGTTTCCCAAGTCTGCAATCCATCCATATCAATTGGACATGCTTCAATCAACTAATCCACTCCCCTCTTTATTCCAATGGCTAACTGAACTAACCATGTTTTTGCATGTTTCTTTCTTTGCAATGAACATGCCTCAACAAATCAGGGTCAAATACAATTGAGGTTAGAACTTAGGTCAGTTAAAATAGAAATAGGTTGTTTGGAAATAATACCTTCCAATTCCACCAAAAATTCTTGTTTGTGTCCTTGTCAGTTCTCTATAGCTGCATAAATTCTCGGCATGCTTCTGGCTACAACATTGACTGTAGTTTCCTCCTACACAGTATACACCCTTCTATTATCATGTTTTCTATGGAGGAAATCCTTCAATAGGTGTGTATATCCACATATCTAGCATTGCAAAGGTCCTTTCTTTGGATCCTCATCTCTTTCTCTTGCTTTCTATGCTAGATTATTCCCACTCTGGGATTGAAAATTATGTTGATGCACACTTCTTCTTGACTGACCCAACTGTGCACCTTTCCTAGAATTATTATATGGAAAAGGTTTGAATCCATTCTTTTGTAATTCACTCTTTTCCTTCCTCTTATAGTCCTTTTAAGGCTCTTTCTTATGCTTAGACTGATCACAACAATACTTAGCCTTCTAAATAATATCCTCCAATGTCTTGGGTTTGTCAAACTCAATTCAATCTTGGTAAGACTGTGGCAATCCACTAATAAAATATTGAACTCTTACTTTCTCATCCTTGAGGTAAGGGACATAGCTCAACATCTCCATAAAACATTTTGTGTATGCATCCATAGTAAGTTGAACCAACTAATTCTCATGGAATTCCTTGACTTTATCATCGTAATACTACTTTGATAGGTAAGTATTTCATAATTATTTCTCCAACTATTTCTATGTCAATTTGCTTTCCTTCAATCCCTTGATTTCCTTTAGGTGTTCCTACCAAACAGACTCTTCTCCATTTAGGTTAAATATGGAAATCCTTGCCTTGGTATTTTCAAAATAATTGTGTACCTGAAATTACTTCTACAAACCAAGTAGCCATGCCTCGACATTTTCTCCCTTCTTAATTTCCCCATCCAAGGTAGGTGGCTTATCCTTCTTGAATTCTTCAGTCAAAGAAATATGAGAATTATTCCTCTTATTCATCTTTGGGACACTTGAATCTATGCCATTACCGGACAACTCTACCAAAGTAATCTTCCTACTAGGTGACTCTGTGGAAACACTTCCACATAATCTATCTTTCTTGGCATCCCAATGCCTCTTTCTCAAAGAACTCCTTCCTACATCATTGTGAGCTAATCCATGCTTATGAGCATTCGAAGGGGTTCTCAAACTCTCCTACTACTACAACTATGCATTACTAGGGACTTGTTGTAGATGTTTCTAGATTTCATATAGGCTCTGCAGTAGTGTTGCATTCAACTCTTCCTTTTCAACTTGGGCTCTCATAAGCCTGTCATTGTTATCCATCATACTTCTAATAATATCCATCAAATATAGAGGGGTTTACCTATCCCTTATGCCATTGAACTCCTCATATTTGAGGTGTGAGGTGTCATCCATATTATTTTGTAACAATCACCTATGTTGCCTTTAAGTACATCCTACATGTTGAAACAACAACTATTATTAGTAATTTTACTACCATTCTAAATTGTGTATGTTAAACAACATTTAAAATTTTCTAAAATAGGTTTTAAGCGGCCTTGGTAACCCATTCAAGACTAGAGTTTTAAATTTTTCTTTGATAACCACTCTGTAGCACACCCAAACCTCTAATTCAAACTTAGGCTTTTGGGATGTTGATTTTTCTTTCTTTCTCCTTCTAGGAATGTTATCAGACTCATTAGTCCTTTGTGAAGACTTCTCCTATCACAGTTTAATATTTTAATGACTCTTATTATTCCTTAGATAAATATCTCCCCTTAGATTATTGAAGTCCCTAGGTACCTATAAGCCTTAAATTAGATATTCAAGTTCTTCTTTTTCCATATAAGTGATGATATGGACCTATTTGGACCTAGTCTATTGGAGTACCCCAACCATCCAGGTTGATCTCCCCTCTGAAAACACTATCTCGATGGGCCATTTCTTGGAATCTAATGGTCATTGGGCCTAGAGTTCTAGCATCTACGATTGCATCAAAGCCTCTACCTACCTGATGATTAGCCTTATCCTAAGTACCCATTCCTCTTACCAACATATGGGACTCACAAGAACCTACTATTGATATTAAATCTCCCCCTCCTACCAATCAACAATTCTCCTTTGTTTTAGGAACCCTTCCTATTCATATTTTCTCCACTTCAAGTTGGAAATCCACTTTGAGGTTCTCACTCTGACCATACACCTCTCTCATGGATAGAAAAATTATCGTTCGTCTAATACAGTGATCTTCGTGGTCTTTCAGGATGAAAATTTATCCCATCATGGTTTTTGGGTTCCTCCTCCTTGGTGTGTCTCTTGCCAGATACAATGGTTGAGATATCACGCGCACAGTCCAAAAGATCTACGATATTTGTACCTCTATCATCGGATCTCTGTTATGATACACTTCTCATCACCTCTAATGACCTTGATCTGATGTGACAACATCCAGATCCAATGATATAGTTCCTCTACATGGTCATTCTCCTATAGATAGATGGTCTCAATCGACTCGAGGATTTCCTCTATGGGATTCAAAAACAACCTTGTCTAACTAGTTTGAAAGTGGCATCATCCAGCCAACGATGCAGATCTTACCAACAAGCCAAATCAATGGTTGCAATACATTCTGAATGGACATAGGTTTTATTCATGAAAAATAGTCATACTTGGGGAATTAGTCATTTTTTAGATTCTACAAGAACTTACAAGATTTATTATGGGTTTGAGGCATATTACCAAACCGTCTAAGTCCCAATAAATTGGTCGAAAAGATGTTCTTTCATATCTTTCAAGACTTCTGCCTAAAAATCAAGATCCTCTCGGGACTCAAGGTCCTCCATTCCTCACAAAACCATGTCGATTATGGAGCACTAGCTCCATCAGGTTCTTAGGAACACAAGTTATCCATACTAGTTTACATTATTTCCATATCTTATCTTACCAAATGGAACCCATAACATATGCATACCATTCATTTAGGTATTCAATTCATTGCTTACAAAAACAACATTCCCTATTAATTCAGACATTTAGATACATACAACATTCAAACACAATTAAACAAACCAGGTTGTACACTTATTTGATCAGAAAAATGATAATACCAACTGACTAAGAGAGGATACCTTTCCTCTCAACCTTAGGCCATATTGTAGAGTTCCTTCCTATAGAACACCACCCCCATGCTAAGCCATGATACAAAAAGGGGAATGATTCAGTTGGTTTCCATCTCAAATGATCCAGGAAGCTTCCTCTCCTTCCTCCTTATAAAATAGTTGAAGTTTCCCCCTTCCCATTGAGCTCAAGGTCTCTACAGGTTTATCAATTTATTTCTCAACTAGATTTCCTCTATGCAAGGGAGTCCCTTCTATGATAAATAGTCCCTCCGTTACCTCCCCTTACAAGTGTTGGTTTTTGTCTAGTAAGCACCAAGTTGTAGCTCATTATTTCTCTAGTGTGGATTTGGGTCTTCTCTGCTTCAAGGTGATCAACCTAAAATTGCACAAGTTCCCTATTTTATTCAAGGAAACCTCTTGTTTTATTTTCTTCTTAAAGTTATTCTCATGAACTCCTATTTTCTCAACATCTATTCTCTATTATTCTATGCATGTGTGCACACACCTCCTTCAATATTCTTGTTGGATTCTCTTTGTATAGTGGTGTTTTCCATATTTGGTCTCTTCCTCCACCAATCCCCTCGGGACTCTTGTAACTCCATGCAGATGTAACCTATGGCTTGCGGTTCCCATTTTGAATGGGAAAATTCATGGTGTTATTCTCTCAAGTTATTGAATTGGCCCCTTGTTTCTTCAAAATACCAATCTATCAATCAGCCATTAACAACCTCAACCACTTTTCTGAACTTCCATAATTGGTCACAAGGATTCATCCAGATTGGTTACGCTAGAAGGTGTGTGTTTATGTTTAGCAAGAATAATTAATATTGTTAAAAAATATTCATTTTTTCTTCATAAAAACAACTCAGCTCCACCTTACCCAACCACTTAATTAGTGTCTTCTTCATCAATTCCCACTTGTATATCATGGTCATTACTTTTCAAGGTCGTTCCCTCTTGTTCAATGGTTTTGGTGTTTTCATTAAATAAAACATAATTACATGCTTCATAGGTATATTTACATGATTTCGTAGCATAATTATGTTCTTGGGGGGAAGTAGGGTATTATAAAAAGTAGGTTTTTTGCTCTAGGAAAAAATGACCTATTGTGCCTCCTTGGTGCATTTAGTTGATTCCAACCAAGTTTTGGCATGAACCATGAGGACCTAGGCTCATATTTCATCCTTGAGGCCATTGATAAAGAACTCCCAAAAGAAGGCATCAATCATACCCTCCATTCGAAAATCCAAGTCTCAAAGAAAGCGATAAAATATTCCATTGTTCCTGGTTGTTTCAACTTGGTCAAACATCCTAAATGGTGGGTGTCTGTGTCAAAGAATTCAACAACAAACTATGTCCAAGAAGCATACCATTGGCATACATTTCTAAACCATTTCAACCATTTCCATCATTCCTAATCCAAATACAAAACACTATAATGAATGTTGGTCAATTCATCAATAATTCCATGTAGGGTAAAATAGTGTTCCATCTTAGTGACCTAGGCAGTTGAATCCAAGCCATCAAATTTGTTCATCTCAACCCTAGGAAAATGGTGTTCATGATTGGAATGAAAGTGTAGAGGATTAGAAGAGTAATCAACTTCAACTTGGGGGTTTGGGCCAGAGGAGGAAGGACCCTCGGAGCATAATTGTTGTAAAGTGGATGTGAGTTTTGTTATTTGGCTAGTGAGATGGCCTTTCATGTGGTCCATTTTGGCATGAATGGAAATAATGTCATTATTCAGTTTTTGGTTGGTTTCTTCTTGGTGAGTGGGGGCCATTAGGAGATGATGAGTGGGTCCGTTGAAAAAAAAGGAAGATAAGTGATATATACCACTACGATCAGGAAAACGGGAGGAAACTAATGGAATAAGTGGGAAATAATGGTGTCTGGAAGGGTATGGGTCCATAAAAAAAAAAAGGCTAAAAATGACAGGTATCACAATGATCAGGATGAAAAGGGGAATCCAATGGGACATGTCTCAAATAAGGGTGTAGGCAGTACCTAGATAAAAAAAAAATTACTCTTGCGGAGTTATACTCCAACTTGAATAATATTTGTTTAGAAATTGTCGGAAGAACCACAGTGTTTTTGATAGCTTGTCGACATTTCGGATCCACAACAGGATCCATCTTCAGGACAAAAAAGCCTATCAAAAAAGTTGGTTAAGGTTAAGTTAGGTTTAATTTGTAAAAATGGTAATAATAAATTTATTATTAATGTATGTCATAAGGATTTTAATAAGGTATGTTGGTATAAATTAGTGTTAATTTGTGAAATGGTAATAATACTAAGTTCTAAGTTCAGCCCTAGGATTCAATAAGTTTTTATGATAGTTAGGTTGGTTTTAATAATCAAGTTATGTCAAGGTTCAGAAAAAGTAAAGGTGTAAGTTCTAGAGTCCTAAGGATAAGGCTAATAATGTTTTCTTTCCTGAATGAGCGGGATCCAACTTTCACTAATCTCTAGGCCATTGTCTCTATTTAGGTTATCGGGATTTTTTGATGATTTTGATTGCTTCTCTAATTTGTATTTTAAGGAGATGGTCTTCTTTAGCTAAGATTTTGGTGTCTTCTAGGCGTATATGATGCTTAGTTGTGAGAGAGTGTTCATCTAGTGCTGAGGTGCGAGTTCGTTCATTCTTGATGTCAGCACTATGCTCTTCAATCCTGGTGTTAAAAGAGCGGTATGTTTCTCCAATGTAGCATTTGCCACAAGAACATTCTATTCTGTATACTCCTTTGGAATTATGTTGGTCAAGCTTGTCCTTAACAGATCTCATTTTCTGTTTGATGGTATTAAGTGGTCTGAATGAGGTCTTAATCTCCTTCTTGTTTAGGATTTTTGTGATTTTATCAATGACTCCTTGGATGTAAGGGAGGTAGGCAGTGAGGCTCGGGGTTTGGTTGTTTCTCTGTTGAGGTTTGTTATTTTATTTTTCTTTTTCTAGGGCTTTCTTTATTGCATTCTCAATCTCTTTTTCTTTGTAACCTATGTTTTTGAAGACTTTGTGAAGGTGATTTTTCTCTTGTTCTAGGTATTCTTTATCTGGAATCTTTATGGCTCTTATGGATAAGGTGTAAAGAATTCCTAATTTTTGGTTGGGGTGATGATGGGAACTGGCATGAAGGTAGTTTTCAGTGTGGGTATTTTTTTTGTCCTGAAGATGGATCTTGTTGTGGATCCCAAACGTTGACAAGCTATCAAAAACACTGTGGTTCTTCCGACAATTTCTAAACAAATCTCTCACCACATAAATCTAAATGATTGAATAATATTCCAGTATCAAAATTCCCAAATCCTTAATAGAAAAAATGTGTAGTGATTTCGTAACTAGAATGCAGGAGGAAATTTTGCACGACCAAAATATCATTTTTGTTCCTTGTCTAGTATGTTTCCCCTCAGTTAGGTTTTGCAGGGTACCTATGGACAAGGGTTTACCCTGTGTTATAGCTCTCTGATATATGTGCAAGGTCGAATAGTAGTAATTGGCCCAATATCTCATGGAAACAACTAAGGAGGATTGATTGTACCCTTAGCTGTACTACTTGATTACCCAGGTAGTCAAGAGTATCTTCCCAAGTGTTGTTCTCGATGGCACTATAATAGTCAGGTGATTGATCAATTGATCTATGGATAGTTTTAGGAGACCTTGGGTACTCCCAATATACATGGAGGTATGTGGGAGTGATGGTCATGTACATATTATGTCTAATGTGGTACTACTCAAGGGGTACTAGTAGGGGTTACATCGGTTTCCAAAAAGGGTGAAACTTTGGTTTCCAAGCAACCCCGTAAAATTATCTTTATCACCTGTGTGTAGTATTCCCCACCATAGTTTTACCCATTGAATGATATATCTTTGTTAATCCCTAAATAGTGGCTCATTATCACTTAATTAGGGCATATTAAATTAGTAATGTTATTTTATTTATGTCGAATTGAGTCCATTAGTTTTAATTGTACCTCCTAGTCTCCTATATATACCAAGGATACATTTTCATTTGGAATCATCTTGTATTTGGACATTTATGTGGGGTATAAGGAGGTTTCCCCCTCGAAGAGACTTATTACCTGAAATTATCTCTTTTTCAAGGCGTTGAGTACTTATTCTTAGGTTTTTCTATGCTATATTGATATTTGTTTCTTAACATATGGTACGAGAGCTCAAGGTCTTGGGGTTACGCTTCTACATATGAGACACCTTGGAATTTTCACTATATCATTTTTTCTACAATGTTTCAGAAGGAACCCTTTTGAGGATATTTAGTAGACGGATCAAGGTAAGTTGGGCTAAAATTTTAGCTCTTTAGGCCTTATACTTTAGGAGATATGGCCTGTGTAAGATAAGGTTCTGGAATCATCCTGAATTGATTCATCATAGAATTTTCACTATAGAAACTTTTGTGTAATGTTTTAGACCCTGAAATCCAGAGAATATTCACATAAATTATTAATTTACCTGTGATAAAACTTTTAGCTTCTGGGTCATCTTACATTTGTAGATACACCCTGTGGAAGATAGGGTATTTGACTAGTCCTATTGACTAGTCTCAAGAAGGTGTTGTAGGTAAAACAATCATAAATTCTTCCCAGAGTATCCAATTTGAGTGAGACTAGTTGCATTGGATAGTGGATAGTCTTTAGTATTTCTAGTACAAGTTTCATAATTTTATACCAATTATTTTGTCTAGGGAATGCTATACAAGTGATATCTTCCGGAAAGGACAAAAATAAGCAAGCTATGGGGAAGTTACCATAAATTCTACTTGGCACATCCAATTTTGATCAGACCTGTGGAATTTCACAGAAGAAATATCAAAGAACTACAAAAAAGAAAATTTCATACCCAGAAGGGACCAAATTTTCGAGATACAATAAAAGAAAGATTGTCTAGCAGAACCACCTCAAAAACAAGGTTTAAAGTGATACTTGGTCAACATGCCACCAAATAAGCCTCCATATAGTCCTACTTGAACTCTTGATGAAGGTGAAGAAATGTTTAGGAACATAAATTATTTACAAAAGAATATGGTAAAAAAATATGAACTACAAGAGATGATGGATTCAACGGAAGCTAAGTTGGAGGCAATAAATACGAAGATGGATGGTTTAAAAGGGGATATCATGGAAGGATTGAAAATTTTCCTAATAGAGAGGACACCTGAAAGTGAAAATGTATCTCATGAAATTCATAATGAGGACACAAGGAATATGAATCAAGAATGGATAAACTCTAACTTTGGGTTGAATACCAACCACTTTCTTAAGATCGATATGAGGAAGTTTGATGGAAAGGACCCAATCTCATGGATACTTCAGATGGAGCAATTCTTTGACCTACATAATGTTCCACACACACAAAAGCTACAGATTGCTTCTTTACATTTATAAACCAATCAATTTTTGTGGTATCGATGGCTTTGTTCTCGCAAATCACTCATCACTTGGACAATTTTCATAGAAGAAATGATATCACACTATGAGGATACAAGGAGCAATACCTCCTTTATCCAATTGATAAATCTCAAGCAAAAGGGTTCAGTTACAAAGCACATTGATAACTTCCAAAGATTGAATATAAAGGTAACAAATATTCCATATGAGCACTTGATTGATGTATTCATAGGAACTTTAAGGGATAACATTCAACATGAGGTTCTTCTTTGGGAACCCAAACCATTGGAGAATGCATTTAGGGTGGCAAGAAATTTTGAAACTAAAAATATGGCTATGGCTACTAGAAGAACCACTCCTAACATCTATCGAGAGAATAATGTTCCTTCTTCTAAAACACCTCAACCTACCAGGTTGACACCTTAACAATTGGAGGAAAGAAAAGAAAAGGGTTTATGCTTTAATTGTGACAAAAGTACAGTAAGGGACATAAGTGTGGTGACAAGAAATTATTATGCATAGAATGTGAAGAGGAAGAAGAGCAAGAACAAGAAAAGGAACCATCTCAAGATGAAAATGTAGATGTGATTTCTTCTAAAAAGTTGACTCCCACGATATCGTGTAATGCATTGGCTGGAATTAGCACTCCTCAAACCCTCAAGATAGAAGGATATATCAAAAATAAAAATGCAATAGTCCTAATTGATTCTGGTAGTACTCATAATTTCATTCACTATAAATTATCCAAAGATCTCAATTGCTTTGTATATCTAGCACCAAAGTTTCAAGTAATGATTTCATATGGAGGAACTATCAATTGCTCAGGAAAATGAAATAAGATCAATATTACTATGGGGGAATATGTAATGAATAGTCAAATTATTTCTATACCCATGGGTGGTGTTGATGTTGTACTAGGAATCCATTGGTTACAATCATTAGGAACAATGGATTTTAATTTTCAATAACTTTTCATGAAATTTTCATTGGAAGGAAAATAAATTGAGTTAAGAGGTATCACAGGGAAACTCAGTAAGGTGATAAGCTCCAATGGCATCACAAAATTATTGAAAAAGGGGCATCAAGGTGTAA
>ML853938.1:1501-13957 GCA_009831015.1 Picea engelmannii
GCACAACCAAAAAAATCCAAACATTTAGAATTTACTTCAATCAACCTTTAGTTTACAAGCGCGCAAGGTATCTGACATACACAATCTATCTAGCAATAACCAACTTGAGGCGCAATTCTATTTAAATTCCAGGCATGCTCTTTAATCAATCATTCATTAAAATAAAATACGAGGTGCGTACCTTCTGGGGTCTTTTAGGTAGTCACGCATACATCATGTCAATGTAAACAATAACTACGATTATTCAACTTGGCAGTTTAAATAAAGAAATGACTAAAAACACTACAACTTGTAATACATCCTTCTAACTTCTGCAATCATAGAGTTTATTCTCCATTAAAAAAAATTTCATCATACACCATTAACTAACATAAAACAAAAGCTCTCCCCATTCTTCCTAAATTACAACCCTTTCATCATTATGATGAATTAACACCAATTATATTAGAATAAATTAATATTATCCTATAAAAATTATCATTTAACATAAGGCATTTGTTCCCCCACTTTCCTTCAGTTACAACCCCTTTACATCGTTATGAAGAAATGAGCATCATTTATAATTGGATAAATAAATATTTATCCTATAAAATTATCATTTAACACGAGGCACTAATTAACTAGACAAGTCAAGTGAAGATACGATCCTTTTCAAAGATTAATTCCTTCCCTACCATCTATCTGAAAAATACATCCTCTTAACATTATGAAGGAATAAGTGGATGTCTTCTAATGTACAATTTTCATTAAGACTCCACTGCAATCTTATAGTAGCCATTAATATAACTGATTTTTGTACAATGAATTAAAGGCATTCCAAAGTTCCTTGAACCCTATTAGAGTCTTATCTAGAAGGCATTCAAGGGAAAAGAACTGATATAAAAAAAATGTAAAACAAATTCAACTATGATAACTAACAGTAATAATTAAATTGTTTTCAATATCACACTAATTAATTATCGACCCTGGTTTATACATCATTACTAATACCCTGACAACATATCTTAAACTCTGTGCCATAATTAATATTGATATTGTGGCATTAATAAATGGCCACCTGGAGCATACATTATAAAAATTATGGACAACGTAACTTGAAACTCTGCACAAGATTAAAAGTGATATCGGGCTGTGGTATTGACATGTCGACCTTGTCTTCTAAGGTTTAGTTACCAATTCATGTTTCTCTCGCAAATTACCTTGTTTGGTCAGTCTATTCATAAAATATTTACCATTTAGCAAGTTCCAACTCCTGTCCCCGCCCGACCGCACCAACTAAGTCAAGCTATTTCTACATCTTTTAGAGGGTGTTTAAACATCCATCGCTTGCTCCGTTTCATCCAATCCTGATCAAGGGAGATGGTCAAGTGGTTCAAGGCAACAGACTGTCAATTTTTGAATCCTCATCCATAGATTACATTTTTTTTTATCTCTCGTCTAGCATAAACTGAACGAGAAGAACTATCTTTTAAGTGCGGGCAAGAAGTAGGGTATGAACAAGTATGATGCTATGGGAGAAAAGGAGTATCCCAAGGTGACAATCAATGGAAATTAGATAGAAATAAAATGGGGCTCACCTACCAGGAGACAGCCAATAACCAAGCTTCCTTACAATTTCATAAACTACCCACCTGGTGGTGTTCACGCCGACGATCCTATAGAGAGGCGAAGTGTAAAGGCCCAATAATAAGGAACAAGGATGAACCGGGGTAATCTTATCTTACCTATGGGCATAAAAGTACTTGGAAATTCATAATTAAACTCTGCAAAAGATTGGGCGGCGATACCGTGGCAGTGCCCTTAAAAAAATCATCAATTTGGTTAACTAAAATCTAGGCATATTTAACCAAGAATCTTGGGATTAGAATTATTACAGTGCCAACTATCAGTAAGTTGAAATTTCACAAACATAAGAAATTTTAATGTTTAATTCGGTGGATTAAAAATATTAAAACTTTCCAAAGAAATCTCAGAAATCGCAGAATAAATAAAAACAAGGGAAACCTCCAGTGGCCATTAAAATTTCACAAGCATTAATTCTCCAGGGTCATTGTTTCTGTAAAATAGTGCAAATATATGAATATTTAACTCGCCCCTGTAATTTCTTGCATTATCAATTATATAGGATAATTAATGTGTTTCCTGTAATTTCCTGTCATACACAACACTATCAATATCTAGAATAATTAATTCGCTTCCTGTCCATTTCAGGTGGAAGGGAAATGAATACAACAACCGAAGCGCTAAGGCAACAATAATGGATGTCGGGAACAACAAGTCTCCACTTGTTGAACAAGTCCAAGAAATAATTACACAATGCAACTATACACAGTCCAAGGATTTGAATTACTTGATCTGTTGTTAAGGTTCTGGCCGAAATAAGTTTTAAGGCAAAACATCCAGGGATAAAAAGATACGCAGACCCAACAGTAAGAAAATTCCTTTTTACAGGATAAAACGAACACAGTCCCACAATTCAAATAGAAAAACGAACAAGGATCAAACATAGGCAAGGTTGGGGTCCAGAGCAAGTTCATCCTATGATGTGACCAGCCTGAAAGATTCAGGTTCACCAATGACGTTCTAACTTCTGTAGAATGTAAGTGTTGCTTGTGTCAACATACAGGGATGGAAATTTAATAGAACTGAAAACTGTGGGAAAAGAACCTCCAATTTTTCATATAGTAGGC
This sequence comes from Picea engelmannii, assembly GCA_009831015.1. Lineage (NCBI taxonomy): Eukaryota > Viridiplantae > Streptophyta > Pinopsida > Pinales > Pinaceae > Picea > Picea engelmannii. Next base: position 4,192 of record ML853938.1, read on the forward strand.
CTTGACACCAATCACAAACACGTTTGCAAGGGCCAAGCACAAGAATCCTCAAGAAGAAAAGAACTAGATCGTTAACTACCACAAATGGTACATCCAATTTGTTTTCGACAACCTCAACCAGTTGTTCCAAGAACAAAGACGATGACAGGTTAAGGTTGAAATCAACAAGGTAACCTGTGAGGTTAAGGAACACTAGTAACAAGAACCCTGTCACTTTTGTAGCTTAAGTTAAAACTTTTATCTGAGTAGGGCCAAGGCCTGGTTGCCAGAGGAGGCAGTGAGTTTTTCGCATGAAATAATTCATAAAGTATTAAAGGTTACGCATGCCTTAAATCTTTAGGAAACAATGAATGTCTTAGGTGTATAATATGAACAAGGAACCTCGTTACCATAGAATAGGTGCAGAGCACTATCTAGTTCAAAAACTAAACATTTAGAAACAAGTAATCTAACATTTTTGAAGAAAACAACCTTTTCTGGATTTACCAACTGTGGTGCAAGAGTATTGCATCATAAACATCACTATTCATATACATGTAATTAGAACCAATAAACAAATGAAATTACACACGCATACCGTCACCGAAGGTGAAAAACTTGAGTCGTTGTCCCATGCGTGCGCCTCATCCAGCTCCCGCATGTCAACCACTGAGACCTCACCGGTACCTTCCAACCAATGCTAGGGGTACTCTTCTTCCCCCTGAGACCCCTGACCTACAAAGGGGCCATGCAAAGGATACCAGAGAATGCTAGCACCCATCTCACCTCGCAAGGTCGAGCTACCACTCGTTATCCAAGCTAGGTATCCCAACTCCCAGAAGAGAAATTCAGTCAAGATAAAATTTTGGCAGCGTAACCTTACGCAAACCAGACGCGATCCATACTCCTCCTCTACCATACTTTTTATAGAGTTTCCTTAGTGATTAGTTTCCCAAACCCTCATTAGATTCTTTTTATTAAATTTAATTAGGACAAACCTCCCCCGTAAACATGTCACCCGATTTCTTAGTTGCACCAACAAATCAATTTATTAATTAATTAAATTTTCCTATTTCCCTCATCCACCTAAAAGAATTCCTAAAATCGCAACGTTCCCTTCAGGACGCACTACGTGCTCCAAGGGTTCCACTTTCCTGCATTCCATTTTTATTTGCGCGACCTGTCCTTCAAGACGCACTACGTGCTCCAAGGGTGCCACTCGCCTCTTGATTGAATTAGGTAGACGTCAAACCCCTAAAGTCAATACTTCGTCAGGTGACCTTGTGGGAGACTAAGGGCATATAAGGAATAAGGACCCTACTTTACTGCCTACCCCTTAGAATCATCATGAGATACTGTCACATTCTTCCCTCACGACATCATGGATATCTCGAACTAGGTAATCATTAACCTATAGTTCGGGCCATGACGAGAGTGCTAGTAGGCTATGGTAGGAATGTTTCCATTCCTCTCCCTCAATGTATCTGGTTGTCGTGCGTGACCCCTTTACTCCAAATGTGAGTCTGGTCGGCAAGCTATCGTCATCCTGCATCCATCAACGAAACGTGTCAGCGATAACAATCAACATCATAATAGCTAGTCATATGTCACATCTGTAATATCAGAAACATTCAACCATAACAGTCCAACCCCTGACTCAATTCAGATTCCACGGAGATCCCTTGATTCCATCAACATCCTCTAACGTCCAGAGTCCTGCACACTTAGAAAAACCTGCCAATAACACCGGTCGATATAATATAACAAGACAACACATCATCAGATCCTCAACATCTCATAATCATAATCAAAACAATCAATATATAATGAACCGGATCACTTGCACGCAAGTGTCCTCAAAGAATAAGTCCAATTAGTTGTGTGCAAGAGCGGGATGTTACATACACCCCCCTTGTTTTAAACTTCGTCCCAAAGTTTCACAGTATATAAGTGACGAAATAAATATCTCATAATGTCTATATGTCTAGCTATCAAACAAAAATGGAAACTATTGACGCATATCATATGCGTCCTCTCAGGTCGTCATTGGTCAAGTGAAGACTATATTTGTCCCATTGGACCTTGACCTGTCTAGCGTTTGACGTCGTAGCTGTCGAATGCGATGGTCTAGAATGCGGATTGGATCTGTCGTGAGTGCACCCTCATCCGATATTTGCAAGGAACTGATTTCAATAACATGTGTAGGATCACTAACATAATGTCTCAAAACCGACATGTGAAAAACATCGTGCATACGCCTCAAAGAATTAGGCAAGGCTAGTCGATAGGCCACGGTCCCCTTCCTTTCCATAGCCTAAAAAGGTCCCACAAACCTAGGAGAGAGTTTAGCACCCTTTCCAAAATTGATCAAACTCTTATGCGGTTTCACTTGCAAGATGACTCGATCACCAACTTCATAACTACGGTCAACATGATGTGCATCAACATAACTCTTATGTCGATCTTATGCTTCCTTTATCCTTTGTATTATGGTTTTCATTTGGTCTTCCATTTCTTGGATCGCTTCTAGTCCCACCAAGACCCTATCCTCAAGTCGATCCCAACTCAAAAGAGTCTAACATGGTCACCCGTAAAGAAACTCGAAAGGCGCCATCTTAATGGTTCTTTGATAACTACTTTTATATGCAAATTCTACCACTGGAAAGAATTTCTCCCAACGCTTCTGTTGGTCCATCACGTACATGTGAAACATATCCTCCAAGATTTAGTTCGTTTGCTCGGTCTTCCCTCATCTTCATGACTCCTAGGTGAGCCATGTACACTACTCTATGAGCCTCATTTAAGATCAAACTCCTCAACTCATCGTTGGACAGTACGTAAATTCGATTTTTAAATCTCAATAATTCGTCATTGTCCAAAGTAAATCCCTCAAATTTTGGTACCATCATTATGTTTTTCCGATAAAATCCTTGACCTCTTTGTACCAGTCATCGTCGTGCTGTAAATTTAGAATTGTTTCACATAGATGCGTCTGAAGAGGCATCACCAAAAATATGCATGGTCTCCGACTCAACGCATCAACCACTCTTTTCACTGTTCCTTTTATGTAAGTAATCACGAAATCGTACTCGCTAAGCAATTCCGACCAATTTCATTGTCACACGTTCAAGTCGCTTTGCGTAAAGATGTGTTGTAAACCAAAGTGGTCCATTTTTAGTTCGAATTTTCATCCAATGAGGCAGTGTCTCCATAATATCAAGGCATACTCAATGGATAACAGATCCAAATCATGTGTCACATAGTTCTCCTCATGCCTTATCAACTTTCTCGAGATGTAAGCAATCACTCAACCGCATTGCATCAAGACTCTGCCTAAGCCTTCCTTGGATGTGTCAGTGCATACCAAGAATTCCTCTTCCATGTCAGGGACCTTTAGTATCAGCGTTGTCATCAACAACTCCTTGAGCCTCCAAAATTCTTCCACGCATTTCTCAGTCCAAACAAACTTCTTGTTCTTCTTCTACAATTCTGTAATCGGATTTGCTATCTTCGAAAAACATTTGATGAACCATTGATATTATCCTGCTAAACCCATGAAGCTACGCACTTCCAAGACATTTTTCGGTGTAGACCATTCCATAATAGCCTCGAGCTTTGCTGGATCTACAACGATACCTTCATCGGAGATGATATGCCCTAAGTAGTGAATCTTCGATTCATAAAACGAGCATTTCGACAGCTTCCCAAACAATTTGTTCTCTCGTAGACACTATAGTACCAAGCACAATTGTTCGTCATGCTCCTCCATCATCCAAGAATATATCAAAATATCCTCAATGAATACTTTGACGTACTTTTCCAAGTATTCGTGGAACACCCCATTCATCAAGATCATAAATACCCCTGGGGAATTCATCAGTCCAAATGATAAAACAGTAAACTCGTAATTTCCAAACCTCGTCTTAAAGGTTGTCTTAGGGATGTCATCCTCCTTGATTTGTAATTGGTGATACCCTGATCTCAAGTCGATCTTTGAAAACATCGTTGTGCCTTTCATCTAATCAAACAAATCACCAATCCTGGGCAACAAATACTGATTCTTGATCGTTGCCTTGTTTAATTGATGGTAGTCAATGTAGAGTCTCCACAACCCATCCTTATTTCGTATGAAAATAACAGGCGCACCCCACGGTGACACACTTGGACGTATAAGTCCCAGGTCCAACAACTCCTTTAGTTTCATTTCAACTCTGTAACTCAGGGGTCAACATCCGATAAGGCATTCTCTCTATCGGCTCAATTCCTGGTTTTAGGTCGATGGAAAATTCCAATTCCCTCTCAGGAGACAACCCTGACATCTCCTCTAGGAAAACATACGCAAACTCTCATACTACCGGAAGGTTTTCCAGTCCTTTTGCCACACCTTTTTTGTTTAATGAAAGGATCACATATCGATGGCATCCCTTGCACATTCTCTTCTGTAGTTGTAGGTAAGAGATGAACCTTAGGGAAAATCCCTGGTTTCAACCTACAATCACGCATCTCTGTCCCTCATCATTGACCAAACTCAACCATTTCGTCTTACAGTTGAGTATCGCCTCATGTGATTCCAACTAGTCCATACAGCTCATGATGTCATAATACCCTAATATTATGACATACAGGTTGGCCTTTGTGAAAAACTCTCCTAGGTTAAGGCTACAACCCATAACCTTCCCTCCAACCTTCTGTTTGGCTCTCGAAGCCATTTCTACAAATCTAAATTCGTCCTATTCAAATTCCCTTACCTTAATTATTTTTAGCATTGCACCAGAAATAAAAAAACTTTGTATCACCTAGATATATCAAAACACCAAGGGTCTGGTCAGTGATAGTACCTAACATCTCAAGCACAAATGAATGGTGCTCTGCCTAGTGGTTATTCATCGCTGCATGAATTCGATGGGACTTGCCCAAATCTCCCACGGTAATGGGTCCAACTGATCTAGATGCTCTGGTCCTCTCAATTGGGCAGTCACGCTGGTAATGTGGCTCTCCACATGTCCAACACCCTTTATTCAGTCCAATAGTCCTGGTATATGAAGTAGAAGCTGACGACTCACCGGCCTAGAACCCTAGTATGTTCTGTTGAACAGGCCTAAACTATTGTTGCTGCAGTCGATGCTGCTACTGGTGTTGTGGTCCTCTGTAAGGAGTCCACTACTAAGGTGCTGGTCGTTGAGGTGTAGTGAAGGTGGATCCTCTCAGAGTGCATCGATACCCTGGTGCATGCCTAACTAGTGTCTGATGCCGCTGCGCACCAGATGACGCATGTCCCACTAGTCTCACTAGAGTCCTGCTCTGACCCCCACTGATAAGATCCTCTTCTTCTATGAGGGCCTTCTGGACAACATCATGCAAGGTTTGAGGCATCAAAATTCTCACCTTTGCACAAATGCTGACACTAAGGCCAAAAATGAACTTGTTGACCTTAAGTCTCTCGGTATTCAGGTGCAGAGCATACTGAAGTAGCTCCATGAAATGGGCCTCGTTCTTGGGCACCATACAACCTCATTGTCACAAGGCGTTGAACTCATTGAGATGACGCTCAATGAATTCCTCAGATAGATACCTCTCCCGAAACCATTCCTTGAATAGTTCCCATGACACGTCTTCGACTGCCATGTTCAATTGCATTAGGATCATCTTCCATCATATAAGAGCGCTCCCCTTCAGTTGAAATACCACCATGTCAACCTTCATGTTGGAGGTATAGTCTCGAAGTGAAAATCACATCACCATATTCTCCAACCATGCCTCGGTGGTTGCGCTGTCTAGGGCACTAAATAACTTGGGAAACTTGACCTTCTCGAGTTCTCGGTGAATGCTACCAGTAACGATCAGGGCACGCGGTGGACCCTTAGGAGGTGTCAATGCCCTAGCCTCATCTCTATCCAAATGGTCGATCAGTGCCTTAGACATCCTCTGAAAGGACCTCATCATCCCAACCACATCACCCACAACTATTTGTTCCTGCCCGACAGCTTGTTTGTCTCCTTTGGGTTTAGACCCCTCGGGCGTGGATGTGAATGGAGGTGTCACGCCTCCTCCCCTAGCACCCCATCGCCTGCATCTACGGTGTCCTCTAACCATGATTACCTACACGAATACAAATCAATTTAATTAGCGACATTTTATAATCAAGTATATAATCAATGGAAGCCGTAGTGATCCCAAGTCGCGGGTCAAACCGAATTTGATACCATATGTAACGAACCTCTTCGTTAGGACAACAAACCTCGTATAACAAGTGAAATATATATAAAAAAAAATCTTTTATGCCATAAGGTAAAAATGACAGACAATCAATCAATGCAACTCGATGATGAACACAATGCACGCAAATCATGCATCATAAAAACATAACAAACTAGCATACTAGCATCTCATGCAGCTGGAAGCAACACACGACATTCAATCAGACGGAAATAAAAATGACTACCCGCCCGTCCTAACCTGCAAGGTTAGGACCTCCAAGACACATAAGCAATGACAAGCTCATGTTCCCATCGATTTTGACTGTTTAAGGTCTCAAGGTTGGTGACTATTATGAGGAACAAGGAGGTGTCTACATACCGCCCAACACAAGCAAGAAAATCCTACTAAGCTAAGGACAATCATCAGACCAACCCAACGTAACCAACATCAACGACACAAGTAACATGACCCTTCAATGTGAGTGAGAATTAGCAATCATTGATTCAACATTTTTCATGGAGCACAACCAAAAAAATCCAAACATTTAGACTTTACTTCAATCAACCTTTAATTTACAAGCACTCAAGGTATCTAACATACACAATCTATCTAGAAATAACCAACTTGTGGTGCCATTCTATTTAAATTCCAGGAACGCTCTTTAATTAATCATTCATTAAAATAAAATCTGAGGCGTGAGAAGTGATATACCTTCCGAGGTCTTTTAGGTAGTCACACATACATCATGTCAATGTAAACAATAACTACGATTATTCAACTTGGCAGTTTAAATAAAGAAATGACTAAAAAAACTACAACTTGTAATACATCCTTCTAAGTTCTGCAATCATAGATTTTATTCTCCATTAAAACAAAATTCATCATATACCATTAACTAACATAAAACAAAATCTTTCCCCATTCTTCCTAAATTACAACCCTTTCATCATTATGACGAATGAACATCAATTATATTAGAATAAATTAATATTATCCTATAAAAAATATGATTTAACATAAGGCATTTTTCCCCCACTTTCCTGTAGTTACAACCCCTTTACATCATTATGAAGAAATGAGCATCATTTATAATTGGATAAATAAATATTTATCCTATAAAATTATCATTTAACATGAGGCACTAATTAACTAGACAAGTCAAGTGAAGATACCATCATTTTCAAGGATCAATTCCTTCCCTGCCATCTATCTGAAAAATACATCCTCTTAACATTACAAAGGAATAAGTGGATGTCTTATAATGTACAATTGTCATTAAGACTCCACTGCAAGATTACAGTAGTCATTAATATAACTGATTTTTGTACAATGAATTAAAGGCATTCCAAAGTTCCTTGAACCCTATTAGAGTCTTATCTGGAAGGAATTCAAGGGAAAAGAACTGATATAAAAAAAACTGTAAAAAAAATTCAACTATGATAACTACTAGTCATAATTAAATTGTTTTCAATATCATACTAATTAATTATTGACCTGGTTTATACATCATTACTAATACCCTGACAACATATCTTAAACTCTGTGCCATAATTAATATTGATATCGTGGCATTAATAAATGGCCACCCAGATCATACATTATAAAAATTCTGGACAGCGTAACTTGAAGATTTGCACAAGATTAATAGTTATATCGAGCTATGGTATTGACATGTCGACCTGGTCTTATAAGGTTTAGGTACCAATTCATCTTTCTCTCACAGATTACTTCGTTTGGTTAGTTTATTCATAAAATATTTACCATTTAGCAAGTTCCAACTCCTGTCCTCGCTTGACCGCACCAACTAAGTCAAGCTATTTCTGCATATTTTAGAGGGTGTTTAAACATCCATCACTTGCTCCATTTCATCCAATCCCACTCAAGGGAGATGGCCGAGTGGTTCAAGGTGACAGACTATCAATGTTTGAATCCTCATCCATTGGTTTTTTTTTTTTTTTTATCTCTCGTCTAGCATAAACTGAAAGAAAAGAACTATCTTTTAAGTGTGGGCAAGAAGTAGGGTATGAACAAGTATGATGTTATGGGAGAAAAGGAGTATCCCAAGGCGACAATCAATGGAAATTACATAGCAATAAAATGGGGCTCACCTACCGGGAGACAGCTAATAACCAAGCTTCCTTACAATTTCATAAACTACCCACTTGGTGGTGTTCACGCCGACGATCCTACAAAGAGACGAAGTGTAAAGGCCCAATAATAAGGAACAAGGCTGAACCAAGGTAATCTTATCTTACCTATGGGCATAAATGTACTCGGAAAGTCATAATTAAACTTTGCAAAAGATTGGGTGGTGATACCATGGCAGTGCCCTTAAAAAAATCATCAATCTGGTTAACTAAAATCTAGGTGTATTTAACCAAGAATCTTGAGATTAGAATTATTACAGTGCCAATTGTCAGTAAGTTGGAATTTCACAAACATAAGAAATTTTAATGTTTAATTCGGTGGATTAAAAATATTAAAACTTGCCAAAGAAATATCAGAAATTGCAGAATAAATAAAAACAAGGGAAACCTCCAGCGACCATTAAAATTTCACAAGCATTAATTCTCTAGGGTCATTGTTGCTATAAAATAGTGCAAATATATGAATATTTAACTCGCCCCTGTAATTTCTCGTGTTATCAATTAACTAGGATAATTAATGTGTTTCCTGTAATTCCCTGTCATACACAATGCTATCAATATCTAGAATAATTAATTCACTTCCTATCCATTTTAGGTGGAAGGGAAATGAATACAACAACCGAATCACCGAGGCAACAACAATGGACATCGGGAACAACAAGTCTCCACTTGTTGAACAAGTCCAGGCAACAATTACACAATGCAACTATACATAGTCCAAGGATTTGAATTGCCATTACTTGATCCGTTGTTAAGGTTCTGGCTGAAATACATTTTAAGGAAAAACATCCAGGGATAAAATGATACACAGAACCAACAGTAAGAAAATTCATTTTTACAGGATAAAACAAACATAGTCCCACAATTCGAATAGAAAAACAAACAAGGAGAAAATGTAGGCAAGGTTGGGGTTCGGAGCAAGTTCATCCTATGATGTGACCAGCCTGAAAGATTCAGGTTCACTAATGATGTTCTAACTTCTATAGAATGCAATTGTTGCTTGTGTCAACATCCAGGGATGGAAATTTAATAGAACTGAAAACTGTGGAACAAGAACCTACAATTCTGCATATGGTAAGCCTTGACACTGATCACAAACATGTTTGCAAGGGCCGGGCACAAGAATCCTCAAGAAGAAAAGGACTAGATCGTTAACTACCACAAATGGTACATCCAATTTGTTTTCGACAACCTCAACCAGTTGTTCCAAGAACAAAGACGATGACAGGTTAAGGTTGAAATCAACAAGGTAACCTATGAGGTTAAGGCACACTAGTAACATGAAGCCTGTCACTTCTGTAGTTTAAGTTAAAACTTTTATCCAGTAGGGCCAAGGCCTGGTTGCTAGGGGAGGCAGTGAGTTTTCCGCATGAAATAATTCATAAAGTATTAAATGTTATGGACACCTTGACTCTTTAGGAAACAATGAATGTATTAGGTGT
>WSFP011383021.1:0-29046 GCA_009831015.1 Picea engelmannii
TTAACATTGCTATGATCCTTGTGACTAATGAGCCCATGGAGGGCGTAGTTTTTGATGTGCAGGACCATGCCCGACGGACAGGTACCATTTGGACCGGTACACATGGGGAGATGATTAGTTCGGACCTCCATGGGGCTGAAGAGACCATCAGATGGTTGTTGAGACCCCATCAGAGGGGCAGAGACATGACAATGTTTGATTGAGCTCTTGCACCGGAGAAGAAGAGGTTGTTTCACCAGAGGCACTTTCACAGAGCCCGACCTAGGGGGAATGACCCCTTTTCAGTGGAATGTTGGCCTTGGAAGTCTCAGAATGTCCCCATCATCACCATGACCTCATCCATCTTCATGGTCACTCTTGAAGGTAGATTGGGCAGTAGTGGCACGTGTGGCATGTTGGAGAGGCCCCTGGGGGGCTAACGTTTTGCTCCTGGAAGTCTCATTTGCCCTAAAAGGGGCTAGCGCCTCCCTTGAAGGGGATTTTTCCTTTATTATAGCTCAATTAGGGTTTTAATTTGACAATTTAATGTAAAAACAATATGATTTTGGTTTAAAGCCTTGTCGGCTATTTTTATGACCTAAAATTAATTAAAGGTCATTGATACAGTATATATTGAGGAGTTTTATCCTCATTTTGACATAACACAACACTCACTCTCCTAGTGAGATCTGATTTTTGCACCCTACTTGGGTATTTGTTCTCTTTGAGTGAGGCACACTTATTGAAGGAAGGCATTTCTTGGCATTTTTGGCATTTCTCTTGAAGGAAGGTTTACAACTAGGGTTTGCAATGTTATTTCATGATGATATGTAAGTGTTTTTTCTGCAAAAATTCTTGATTGAATGGTTGTAGTCTTAATTTCTTGCACTTATTTATAAACTTTGTTGATTTAAAACCCTAGGGGACAAACACACAAGTAGGTCGTTGTTTCATGTCCCCTAAAAGAGAAATTTTCAGCCATTGAAGAAGAGAGGAAGATCCTAGCCATAGCTACACTCTCATTTCTTCTTCTCCCTGAGCTAGTCGTACCTTTAAAATTCAAGAAGGAGGAGACGTCCCAGGCCTAGGTGATCTACACCTAGGGTCATCCTGCTTCTAGGGTTTGGTGATAGGGCCTTGCTTTAGCAACACTCTCCCTCACCACACTCTCGTGTCTTGATTTATCTTTTATGCTAGCTGTTTTTCCAAGTTAAACCTAAGGAAGGAGGAAAGAGCACGAGGCCTTGCTTTGGCAACACCGGAGTGAGCCTCTTTCCCATAGGGTTTTGTTTATGGGGCCCTGCCATAGCAGCACTTCAGAACCCTTCCCTCTAGTCCTTAGTCTTTTCCTTCAACCTTTGCTTCCTCCCTCAATTTGACTCCATTTACCCTTAGGCACTGATCTCAGGCCTCCAACGTTGAAGTGATAGTGGTCAAACAAACTCTCAAACTATTTGCTAAATGAAACCCTAACTAACTACTAACCCTAAAAGGCTGACATCATCCTTGGTTATTTCATCTTGACGCAACAAGTTCTCTTTATGGGCAATTAGATGATGGTTTAATGCATTTATTGAGTAAGGGATTGATTAGATACACTGTTTGCTACATCATCTTGATATTTATTGATGAATTGATATTATTCCATTGTTGTATTAATAAACATTGATCTCGTCAATATCTATTGTCATAATTGCTAATATATTGATATCAGATAGTTATATGAAGTACTAACCCATTGCATCATAGCCTGCATGTATTGGTTTGTTGTTGCTTTGTTCCGGGCAGGTGTTCTCATTTGGGCCTACACTTCATTATTGGCTGTTTAGATGGACTATCTTCTTTTTGGTGGTGACCTGTGAAGGGGGAATTTTACTTTGACCTTTAAACCTTAGCCTATTCAAAACTCCAGGTTATCGGGGACGTTTCCTCTAGGCCTAACCTCCCTAAAGAGAAAGAACCTCCCCATCGTGGTGACATTGGGTGGGGTAGGTTCCTGTTACGCCAGTTTGGCCTCCTTCTTATAGCCATTTGACCTAGCTACAAACTATGCGATAACATTTCTCACCACCAAGGCAGTTGAAGTCTAGATCTAGTTATAATTGACTTACTTCAATTTTGAATAAAGCAACAAAACGTCAATTTCAAGGAAATAAACAAAATCGTATCTAAGAAAATAATGTCTAAAAAAATGTACTCAAATCAAAACCACTTTCCAATACTAACAATCTTACCTAAAGCAAAGACAATAGTCAACTGAGAAGATTTCCAAAATACCCATTGGAGGCTTTCTATATTATTTTATTTAACCAACACGATTTTATCTTCACTTATAAATCATTGCCATATAATTTGATATGCATATGACAAAAATAAGAAAACATAAGAACTCAATGAAAACCTAAGTATAAACTATTCAAGGGTCAAGCTCATTAATTTGATTATGATGTGGTAGTTTCATTACTACCTTGAGATTATCTTGGCTTTGAGAATGCTTTATTATCTATTGATGATACCAACCACGAGAAGGTGGAAGCTCATATGGTCCCTGACCCCTACCCCCCACACATCACTCTCATTTCTCCATAATTAATTTAATTATAAAAGAATGCATGTACACATCATAGTGGCAAAGAGGTGAAATTAAAATAAGAACATCATATATACCAATCAAAATTAACACAAAAGAGAATCAAATGTACTAATTACATGTTATTGTATTTCAAGCATACAACTTATTTCTACTACATTATTTCCTCCTAGGTTTTTCTTTGTTTCATCATGTCCATATTTATGATGTTGTTGTCTTCTTCTTGATTATCTTATTCTCTCAACATTGTTGTTGACAATGAAAAATATGTCTATGTGCATGTTGTTGAATAGGACCCACATCTAAAATAATATCAAACCATTATAAGTTACCTCATCCATATTATATTAACATAAAAAAATATAATCTATTACTGATTAAATGTTCAATTTAGTGCAGTTCATTATATATACATATAATTTTTGTGACTAGACTTACTTGGTGTAGTACACATGGTAGTAGGGGAAACCTTTGGTTGATCACCACCGACAACCTTGGTATCAAACGCATCATGCATAACAATTTCTTCATGCAATTGCAATAACATTTATAAATATTTTATAATCCATAAACCCTGAACCCATTTATAACTAACCATTCAAAATATATTTAACTTATTTACCTCCATGTTCACAGTAGGATTATTTTGTTCCCCACCTTTCTTCAATTCCACCAAGGATTTATATCCCCCTTTAAAGGTGTTTAGATCACCTTGGGTGGGTGTATTGTCAAAGTTAGTTAACTATATATCATAAAATAACATAATTAATTTTGACTTAGATTTAAATAATATTTGAACAATTCAATGATGAAAGCTTTTAAATTATGGTACTTTAACATAGCCTCTGGGCCAATTTTGTGTTTCCCAACATTGTCTAATATAGACTTTGTGGCCTAAATTCAAAGTGTCTTTAATCCTATAAAAAGTTTGAAGCACATGTTAATGTTATTTAGTCGCCCATGTTAAATGAAAAATATATTTATTCAATATATATTATATCGCAATTACCTTTCTGGATCTCCAGTTCTCAGCTTCAATCCCTCTTTTTTCATCCTCTTCTCTTTAGAGTCCTCCACTAGTGCATCCCACTCACTTTGGAGAACTAGTGAAGGATGCTCATAAATAGGGTAGTGTATTAAATTTGTGTGGTAGGTGACCCACATTGTCTACAATTACTTCCTAGCCATAGAATAAATCACCTTTTGGTTGAATACTTGACCAAAAAGGTTCACCATGTGATCAATCAACTCTTTTTTCAAATTGGTGTTTTGTTTTAATAGCTAGTTATAATTGTGGGTGCGAAAAGACTAAATGCCTTCTCTAAAAGTAACTTTATTATGTTATTAAATATCATTGCACATGTAGCCCCTTTATTGTTAGTTTGACCACTATTACATATAAATTTACCCCTTACATGTACATTTAACCCCGTATATGCCCCCCTAGGGTCATATAATATAGATTTGACCCTATATATTCCCCCCTTGGGGTCATGCCACATCATCATTAAAATATATACAATCAATTTCCCCACAAGTGCATCCCCATGGTTGATATTCTTCGTAATGTGGCACAAGTTCAAATCGTGCATCTTCAAAAGTGAAATTGATGTCGACAGTCATAGGTTGGGATGGGTTTGATGTTCATGGATGTATCACCACTTTGTTGCATGATGGAACTTGATGATTGAGCCATTTCTTTGGGTTGAATAGTTAGGCCAAAATGATGCCAAGGTGTACTGGTAGTCCGCTTAGCCATAATAATTTCTATTTTGAACATGCTCTTCCAGTTGAATATAGGAAAATAGGTGTCAAGGAGGCTGGTAAGAATTTCATTGGTGGACTTGATTGATTTGGCAATGATGAATGTATCGGTGCAGGGGCATTCAAAATCATGTCTACAATTATATTGGTTTTCTATTCCCATTGGCCATGGTTGATGTAGCGATGAGGACATGGATTGAATAAACATAAAGATCAAAAGAAGGACCAATGGAAATTCAGTCACGATGGCTTCACATATTTTTATATTTTCTTCTAGTTTGTGATTGCAAAATGTTTACAGATATCGCTCGATGTGTTGGATTTTATCCCAATTTGGTGGAATCATGGAGGTGGAAACCATTTCTCTATGTAGACCATCAACTAGAGGGTTTTCACCCATTCAACTATGTGATACACAAAAACCCTGAATGAACCAAAAACTGTCCTAAATGCTCAAACAAACAAAAAGAAGCCTAAATTATCAAATCAACCTGCAACATAAACCCAATATGTTAATTAGATAAATATACATAACATAAAACTATTGCAAAATATATTCAAACACAATTAGTAAATAACGGCTATAAATTGTAAAACACAATTACTTATTTCCTTAATTCTATTCAAATTATAATTGATCAACAACACCTTCCCCACAATGATTGGTTCTACCACAAAAACCACAACTTTATTTCCATTACCCCCCTCAAAAAATCAATTGGTTCGTTTATTTGTTCTTCCAGGATGTGAATTGTTTATAAACCTTGCAACATTTCCTAAAGCTTGTGGCATTCCAAATGTATATAGTTTGTCCTTTATTTTGATTAGTTTCTTTCATTTGGTTGTAATTTGCACATATTCCATATCTCCATATACTTGGTAGCCATTGGACCATCCATATCCAATCTGAATATGTGTACATAGGGCCAACATACTCCATTAGTTCAACTTTATTGTTTTATGGAACGTTTACACCATCCACAGAAAAGATCCCTAGCCCATGTTAACTAAATGGATAAATTCAATATGTTCTTCCACCAATACAAAAATTGGTGTCTAACTCAAGAAGTGTGTTTGGTTCCCATTTTTTCACATAATGCATATATCTTAATGGTACTTCATTGTCTCCATCAATATCATTGTAATAAGAGCATGTCCTTACTTCATCAAGAAACAAATCCATACATTTTTTAAATTTTCTTTTGACATTACCACTTCCAGTGGATCTCGAATTACCACTTCCAGTAGATCTCAATCTCTTACTTGATGTTTTCCCTTCCCCTCTTTCTTTAGAACTACCATCACTATCTAAATCAATATCTAATAGATATCTATTTGGTCGTCCTTTCCCATGCATACAAGCATATTAACAATGATTCAACATTTTATATTCATCATGTATATTTGCATGCTAAATATAGTTATCATGTATAACACATGACAAAAAGAACAATGACAAATCTTGTATTTGAAAACATTAGCTATACAATTCCAAATCCTTCTTCTTTACTTCCCCATCCTTGTGATAAAGCAAACAAATGACGATTCAACATTGTACTTCCTAACAATTTTCCTTTTAGGTGTAGCTTGGTAGGGTTACTTTTTAGACCTTCTTTTTTCACAATGGGTAATTTATAACGTCTATATCTATCTTTTTCCCTAACAATCATATTACCTTAACCTTTATATACCCCCTACCCCAACACACTTTTCATACTTATTGCTTCAACAATCTTTGATGAAGGGTGGAGTGTCCACTCGAAATGTTGGATGTTTCAAAAACTTCATACATAGTTTATTTCCAGAATTACAAACAACATATTATCATTCTATTTTGGTCACTTCATGATGAGGATTTTCATAGAAAAACCAACAATCCTATATTCACATCAATGAACAATCCCGAGGAGAGAAGGATGAGCTCCAGAAATGGCATCTAGAGTTAAGTGTTGGTGGTTATCAAGGGGCATGAATCGAAGATAAAAAAATTCATCATTGTGCACACCAACGTACCCTTGACAATTATTATGTAATCCATCGTACTTTAAATCACTCCTACAATATCTATGGAATAAGTCAAATCACAAGTCCATACACAAACTCAAGACCGAACAAGAAGAATTTAAGGTGGTGTGAGCTAAAGGAGCCACTTGAGGGTTGTGACATGACTCCACTTGGATGTGAGCAAAAGGAGGCGTACAAGAAGATGTGGATACCCGAGGCCGAGCGAGGGGGTGACAAGAGAATCATTGCAAAATGGGATAGGCGAGGGGGACCCAAGAGTTAGTTGATGGCTTCTGAAGGAGCTGGCGGCCATACGTATTCAACACAAAAACTAAAACCAAGAGGTGACTCAGCTTCATGGGATTGGCTGAAAGCATTGACGTATGTTGATGGATAGGATCCCCATATTTTCCTTAGTAGCTAGGTTGCCTTGCTTGTTGGCTATGGAGTTATTTTGCCGCAAGTTGTGGAGCAATTCCTCTTGCATATCATTATAAATATCCATTTTAATTCTTTGGGATATGGAGCAGGAATATGCATCCTTGGGTAATGAGCCAGTCTGAAAGTGCTAATAGTGTTCTTGGAGTCTCTAAGGATGATAAGTAGCTGAATGTGATGGACATCAACGTGTAGCAAGCCTTGACGTAAAGCATATGACTCATCTTGATTGTTGGTGGCTCGAGACTTAGAATCCAAAAATAAGTAAGTTCAATTGATCCTCTAGGGATGAAGAGAACCACACTAGCTTCTCTCACCCCGAGTATATTGGTTAAATCAAATAACAAAAAAATAAACAATTTTTTTATAACATTTTATTTTTGGAATGGAAAAAATCAAGATCCCATTTTGGTCACTTAACAATGAGGAGTATCATAGAAAATATAAAATTCCTATATTCACATCAATGGGCAATCCCATCCCTAGGAGAGAAGGATAAGCTCTATTCACATCAATGGGCAATCCCTAGGAGAGAAGGATAAGCTCTGGGAATGGCATCTAAGGTTAAGTGATAGTGGTTACTAAGGGGCATGAATAGGGGATCAAATAATTGATCTTTGCATGCACCAATGTTGAATCAAGAATGGAAGAGCCTTGATAATTATCATGCATTCCATCATATTTCGAATCACTCCTACATTATCTATGGAATAAGTCAAGTCATGTATACATACATAAACTATAATAGTTTTAAAATAATATTGTTATTTTCAATAGTTGAGAAAGGTATATTGGTTAAATTAAATAATGAAAGGGCATATATTTTTTACAAGACTTTATTTTTGGAAAGGAAAAAAATAGCATCCTATTTTGGTTGCTTCACGATGAGGATTATCATAGCAAATACACCAATCATGTATTCACATAAATAGAAAATCCCTAGGAGAGACATATGAGCTCTGTGTAATTTTATACCTTTAAATTGAAATAATGCATACAAATTCTAAAGCAAAATAGAAAGAACAACAATGTCATTCACACAGTACATAGAGATTTACCCTAGAAACTCTTAATCAAGAAAATCATCAAACCTTGGAGCCACACCTCTATCTTTCTCCTTGTATTAAATTCATCGTTTACATTACAAAATATAGGTATTTCATGGCATCCAAAACCCTAATATGTTAATTCGGATTAGATTACAACCTTAATTCCTTAATTGAAATTAGATTACAATGGGCCAAAAAACCATGAGCTGAAAAACACAAAATAGATAAAGAACAGACCAAAAACAACCCAGATTTTTTTTTTGGGGGGGGGGCTTTGCTCTCGAACCCCTAGGCAGGGGGGCCTAGCCGGCGCCCCCTACGACCCCCCCTCCAAGTGTGCTCAGTGAAATGAACAATGAATAGAGATAACCATGCAAAGAATATAACACATTCCCAACACTCTCGAAATGGTATCTAGAGTTTAAGTGCTAGTGGTTATAAAGTGGCATGAATCGAGGATCAAATGATTCATCTTTGCACCCACCAATGTTGATTCAAGAATAACATACCCTTGATAATTATTGTGTATTCCATCATTCTTCAAATCACTCCTATAATATCTATGGAGTAAGTCAAATCATGAGTCCATACATAAACTATAATAGTATTAAGATAATACTTTTAATTTGAATAGTTGAGAAAGGTATATGGGTTAAATTGAATAATGAAAATACAAAGTTATTTTTTATAAGATTTTATTTTTGGAATGGAAACAATTAACATCCTATTTTGGTCACTTCATGATGAGGATTATCATAGCAAATACAACAACCATATATTCACTTCAATGGACAATCGCTAGGAGAAAAGGGTGAACTCTAGGAATGGCATCTAGGGTTAAGTGTTAATGGTTATCAAGGGGTGTGAATGAAGGGTCAAATAATCTGTGTACACAACAATGTTAAATCAAGCATCAAAGACCCTTTGATAATTATTATGTTTTCCATCATACTTCAAATCACTTCTAAAATATCTATGAAATAAGTCAAATCATGAGTCTATACATAAACTGTAATAAAGTTAAAATAATAATATTATTTTGAATAGTTGAGAAAGGTATATTGGTTAAATTAAATAAGTAAAAGATAAATATATTTTTTATAAGATTTTATTTTTGGAATGGAAAAAATTAACATCCTATTTTGGTCACTTCACGATTAGGATTATCATAGAAAATACAACAATCCTATATTCACATCATTGAACAACCCCTGGGAGAGAACTATAAGCTCTAGGAATGGCATCTAGGGTTTACTCATAACCATGTTGTTTTCTCCGCCTTCTTTGTTTCCAATAACAACAAACTAGAAACTATAGTCAAAATTGACCTTGGGACCTCCAATGCTCACCTTGCTCTAAGGACACATTAGGTAATAAATCAAGGTCATTCCCCCATGCCATTAATCACCCAAAAGTGCTCATGAAAAGTGCATGGGCAATGGATTTGGAAAACATCATTGAATTAATCCTAATGATGAAATACACTGACAAGGAAGAGGTTAAAGGAAGCGCGGGTAAAAATCCCTAGATAGTTCCTCGTAAAAGTTGTGTAAGAGCCCTTGCTTTGAGGTTATATCTGAGAAATGAGGAGGATCAATTAAATAGAAAGGAAGCATAGGTAAAATCCCATGACATGAATGATTATCTTATAGACTTGGGGTAAGGTTGTTATCATTGCACAAGTTCACTAAACCTAAACTAAATCAAGCAACTAAAAGGATCCTTTTTAATATCATAGAGTTTGATAATAACCTCTTCAACCATTTAATCAATAATTATAATTAAGACAAAAGTGAGGTAGAGAACTTATTGGTAATATTCTTCCACTAGTTGTCTCTTGCAATTAGTGCTCCTATGCGCCTCAATCGTCATTGGTTTGAGTATTCTCCTCAACAACTTGGGGAACCAAGCTCTTAACTTCCATGCTCGAATGTGTTCGTGTCTATAAGAACACCCCTCATGTTGACTTGTGAGTAGGTGAAAGTAATTAGGGTGAAATGGGGAACTGAATATATAACATAACAGTAATCCCATTAGGGTAAGTTGGTCTCATTTAACATCTACCTCTAATCAATGGTTGATGAATTTGGTATCTTCTCTAACCTCATTTTCCAACCAACTTAAAGGTACCCATTTATCAACCAACTCAAAGGCTAAGGAATTTCTCACTCATCTACCAACCAAATTAAAGGCTAAGGAGTCCCTCCCTCATATACCCACCAACTCACCTCTAATAGACACAAGCTCCAACCCACAATTAACAAGAAAAACTCACAACCTAATAGGCTTTGACTCTCATACCAAGGGAAACCCTAGCTCACATAGAATCTCAATGAAAATTTGAGAATACCTCCTTAATCGCATTCCCACCTAAAAAAATAAATCATACCTAGATGGGTATTAAATAACAATTACTCACAAAATGGTAGTTAGGGTTAAGGAATTGCACTTAGTCACATGTTGGCCTTTAGATGGGTTACACAAGTAGCCTAAGAGGCTTAAATCACTAGGCTAAGTAAACAAATACATTTTACTCCAAAAAGGTAACTGATTAATGTTTCCCCACTGACCACATTCCTCGCCTATCTAACATTTAACAACTAAGGGATCACACGTGAGTCAATGGTCTGATAAATAGGTATCCACACACATCTATAAAGAGGTGGGTTTCTCCCAACATTCGAAAAATATTAGTGTGGGCCTCAATTATCATTCTCAACCTACATGCACATAGGTTAGTTGGTAACCACAATACACTATTGGATTAAATATACCAATCGAAAGTAATGTAATTATGGTATTAAAAAATTACATGTCAAAAGAAGTCACTAACAACAACTATCTTAACATAAGAAACATAACATCATGTTCTAATCCACATCATAGTTCATGATATCAAAAGTAGAACAATATGAGTTGATTAAGCCTTATGAAACTATTGATACGAGCAAGAAAAACCTGCATGCAATCATGCTTGAGACAATTTTTCCTCCGATGTCTAGACAACCAACATCACATCAATTCCATATGGGAATCAAGGTAGCAGTCATCACATCACTGTATCACATGGAAACACATGTTACAATTCCTCCTCTCTTAGAAAAGTGACATCCTCATAACCAAATCAACTAAATAAGATACCACCTGTTAGTAACATTTCTTGTCCTGGGCACAAGAGTATTCAGGTCTGCAAGTTGCACGAGAAGCGCCCGAGCACAGCACGGAAAAATCTCATTTTAGGCTTCCAAGCAAGTAAGCGGGCGAGATTATGTTGTCGATGGTCCAGATTCATCCATAAGAGCAGATCGGCGGTCGGCGGGAAATCGCGGTTAACAAAGTCGCGCCGAGATTAGCGCAATGGATAGCACCCATATTGTATGCAGGAACGGATAGCAGTCGTCCATCCAAAGGACACATGGCATGAAATCTAGTCACATCTACTTTTCGGCATTCAGGAGTTCGAAGGGTGAGGGTTCTATGTCGTTCTACATCTCGAAACCCCGAAGCGCTGAAAGCGCCCAGAGTTGAGCCCGCAATATCACGGAGCATTCTCAGTCGTCCATCCAAGGGGGACACCTGGTGCACGATTAGGCTCCTCTCCTTTTTTCCCATCGCGACTCCAAGGCGCAAGGAGCAGCTCCGACATATTCCCGATGCGCGAGGTGCCAGGAGCGTCTAGGACCCGGGGCCCACAGCATCATCGAGTAAGTTCAGAACCATCAGATATGAGAGGGATGTGTGGCACCCAATCAAGACATCTCGGTGTTTCACTCATCGCGACTATGATAAGAAAGGATTAGCCCCTTCCTATTCGCGAACGCCAAAAGCGCCTTTGAGAATAAACGCAGGGTCACAGCCCATGGTCACATGGGAAAATAGAAAGAGCTGTGCAAAAGGGGCCAAGGGTATCGAGTCCAGTCACCGAAAGGATCATCGCGATCTCCAGGTGCCATCTGATCCGACCTCAGTCCTGGTTTTCGCTTGGAGTAAATGAAGGTGGGAAGGGGTGGTTGAAACCTCTCCTCATTCATTAAGTGTAGGGTATGGAGGGTCTGGTAAGTTGTCTGCTCGAGAGGGTCCTGTGTACCCATTTTTCCAAAGAAGTCCATGCCGAGTCCTCGACTAGCCAAAGAGGTCTGCACACGCCAACTCGGCATTTAATGGCTCAGCTACTCCCCTTGCAGGAGCCATGCGCAGTTAAGGTGGTGTCTGATGAAGAATATCTGTCCGAATTTGGCTGAAGGGACACCAAGCTTTGGATGACTAAACACGCCTCTGTTAGGCGAATTCTTCTGAGTATATAGACTCAGTTTTTGTATTTTGTAAGGATCGATGGTTGAGCAAGGATCCCTGTTGTAAAGCTTTAATGAAGCATTGTTATTCCTGGTTATGTGTGGACTTTTGAGACTTCTTGCCTTATGAATGTCAGTTTCTTTCACGTCTTTGTTTACACTGTATTAGAGCAGCTCGGAATTGGAGGATCCAGACGAGTTGTAACTATTATAAAATGATGTAGGTTGGATCACTGTAATAGTTTCATTGTTTCTAATCGGTCTCTGTGATTTTCTTAGCGCTGAATGACTTGGAATTGGAGGATCCAGTCAAGTCCCCTTTTCAGTTTCTCAAAGCCCTGAACCAAGAAGATCTTGCATTCGGAGTTTTTCTTCTACAAACTGTCGAAAGGCCTATTGCCTGAGGTAGTTTGTTCACTCTTCTCACTAAGTCTTCAACCGACTCATCTTTAAATCAGCTCATTGACTGAATTTAGATCAAGACCTCCTTTGTTCCTCACATACCAGACCCAGTCCCTGAATTAGAGTGATATCTCCCCGAGTCTCTACCCATTGGATCACCCATTAAAATTTATCGTGACATAAAACTGATGGGCGTTGGGCTTTGCTCCTGCAAGCAATCCAAGAGTGACTTCTGACGCTAACATTTCTGGCGCTGTTGTCGGGGACAAAGTTGAAGATTTTCCCCGGGATTGAACGACATTGAGCCTCTGATTTTGAAGGTGCATCAGGTATCAGAGCCTTTAAATATTGCTACTGTGCACCTGGCGACTCCATTGTGACGACTCCACTGTGGCGAACCTGTCGTGTTAATTGTGGCTTTCAGAGGTAGACACGCGCGGTCTCATCCACAGCTGCCTCTAGCTACACCTGAAACTGATCCAGAGGTGGTTCTTAGAAAAGGAAAGGCCTCTGAAGAAGAAGCTTCCACCGCCGAACCAGGTAATCCGCCATATCCTTTTGTAGGAACTCCATTTTCTCCTCCTCATTTTCTTAATAGACCTCTTTCTGAGGTTTCTCGTTTCCTGAATTTCGGAAGTGTTCCTGCTGAGTTTTCCCCTCCTAGTCTGGGATTGGAGGGAGAAACCCTTGTCACTCCCCTCTCCTATGAAGTTGTACCTTAGCGTAAACCCAGGACCACAGAAGATTTCCCCACTCCTCCTCTTGTTACTGTTACCACTCCTGCACAAAGAAGAGCATCTGCTGACTTGAACCCGTTAGCCTTCTCCTTAAATCCCCTTTTGTTTCCCATTCCACGTCAAGACTTATTCCCACTAGCCCCTTCGTGAACTCCTTCTCCTTCACCTAATATTCCTATGGCTGGTGCTAATCCCCCTCTAAATAGAATGGATGCGATAGTCGCTGCCAGATATGCTCCATTAATCCTACCCCATCCTATGAATCTTCTCCCTGCTGGAGATTACTTGAAGTATATGCCCAAGTTCACTGGGGAAGGAGACATAACTGTGAAAGAGCACCTGGCTGCTTTCTACAGTTATGCAGACAACCTGAACATTGAAAATGAAGATGTCTGGATGAGAGTCTTCGTCCAGAGCCTGGATGGTGAGGTGATAAAATGGTTTAGAGGATTGGCCCCTGGATCTATTGCTGGGATCGAAGCCCTGGATAGTGCTTTCTTGAGGCAGTGGGGAGATAGGAAGGATTTCATGTATTACATGACAGAGTTCGGGTCTTTGAAGAAGATGGATGGAGAGTCTGTCTCTGACTTCTCCAAAAGATTCAATAAGATGTATAATAAAATTCCTGCTGAAATAAAAACCTCAGAAGCCTCGGCCAAGATTTCTTATGCTAGTGCGTTTGGCCCCGATTTCTGTCTTTTATTGAGAGAAAGAAGAGCCACCTCCTTAGCTCAAATGCAAGATGTGGCCATAGAAGTGGAATCCAATGTATTAGCAGCTGATAGACTAAGGAACAAGGCCAACGCAGACAGAAGAAAGGGAAGGTCGGAAACCTCAACTTCTGGCTCATCGGTGCCCTACCCTCAAGTGGATGAACTGACCAAGATGGTGAAGTCTCTGTCTGCAGAGATGGAGAGAATGAAGGTGGAGGGGAGGCAAGCATACAAGGGCCCTCAAAACGTCGAAAACAAAGGAGGTTTTAGGAGGACAAACAATATTACTTCCCCGACTGTGCCAAGAGAGAGGGGAAGAGACAAAGAAGACCAGAAAATTCAGGCCCCTTTTCAAAACAATTTTATGGCCGAGGAAGAAGAGGGGGAAACAGATGAGCTGGATCCTGAAATCCATTGCTTTGGAGACACTCCTCCTTTTCCTCATCTCACTCAATCAGCATACGAGGAGTCTCTCATGGACAGTCAGCTAAATGAACTGAGCAAGGGAGACAAAGCTAGTGGTAGCCAAGGCAGGTATGATCTGAGGTCTAAGAAAAAGACAGTAGCACCTGATGTTCCTGAGCAGTCCACTAGAACAGAGAAGCCTGCTAATGAAGTAGCGGACAGTCACAGAGGTAAGAAGCTCCAACCCCTCTCTCCCATAGTCCAGAGTCAGGTTCTCGAAATAAGAGAAATCCCGAAGCTTACATCTTCTTTTAATTTCGAGCATGAAATTCAAAAGATCAGAATCCCTATGCCCCTAACCGAATTGATTAAACATGAAGGGTTCAACAAACAATTCTCTGAGCTTTTACAGTTTGAGGTATCATGCCTTCCCACAGACTCCATCAATTTGCAAGATGAAAAGCCTGTAGTTATTGTAGGTCCTATGGTAGAAGACAGGAATGACTCATCCCCTCCCTTCTACACTTCCCTGAACATACATGACAAGGTACTACACAATTGCTTGATGGATTCGGTGGCTTCTCACAACCTCATGCCCAAAACTGTCATGGAAGAGTTAGGGCTAAAAGTCACCCGAGCCTATCATGACCTCTATTCCTTTGACTCCAGAAAATTTCAATGTCTAGGAGTTATCAAAGACTTGGTCGTGACCTTGTTTCAGCTGACCATGAAAAGTGTGGTCATGGATATTGTAGTGGTTGATGTCCCCCCCAATTTCGGTATGTTGTTATCAAGATCTTGGATAAAAATACTGGTGGGAACTTTGCAGATGGACCTCACATATGCTACTATCCCAGTGTTTGGAGGAGAGCATAGAAGGCTATACAGGGAAGCCCAACTGGCCTATATAATCAGTGATGAGGCCAATCCTACCAACCATCCCATTTTTGCCTTGGACACTGATTTAGGTTCCAGTGTACTACAACTCACTAATGCTCCCGAGCCTCCTCTAAAACTCAGAAAGCCACCCACCACTTCCTATAAATTTCCTCCCTCTATCACCCCCATCTGGAAAATGTTCTTTGACGGAGCCTTTTCCAGGGAAGGCACTAGAGCTGGGGTGTTTTTTGTGTCACCTGCTCAGGAAACCATATCTCTGTCATACAAACTAGAATTTGAAACTACCAACAATGTGGCAGAGTATGAAGCTCTTGTCCTAGGATTAAGAGTCGTAAGGGAAATGGGAATTCAGGAAGTAGCAGTGTTTGGAGATGCAGAGTTGGTAGTCCAGCAGATCAGAAACGCTTATCAAGCCAAGCATCCTCGACTCAGAAGCTACAGAAATGAGGTGTGGGACCTAGTTGACAGTTTATTCTTGTCATTCAGCATTTCTTTTGTCCCAAGAGAGAAGAACACAGTGGCAGATTCCTTGGCTACATTAGCAAGCAATTTCAAAGTACCCTTGCCGCCCAAATTCAGATATGATGTGGAAGTAAAATACAGACCCTCCATACCTGACAATGTCAAACATTGGAAGGTATTCGAGGATGATCTCGAGATCAAGAAATTCTTGGAGACTGTCGAATAATTTTCAGAGATGCATATCGACCAAGACTCTGTCTCTGAAGAAGAGCTTGATGGGGCTAAGTTTCTGAGTAAAATAGCAGAGCGTAACATTGTGCAGCTCCCCAACAACCATATTCCAAGGGGACTGATTCCTTTGGAAAGGCTTTTTGATAGAAATGTTGTGTCATTAAAAGGGGAAATCTCAGAGGATGACGCTGGTACTATTCAGTGCAATATTGGCACCGAGAGTGAGCCCAAGTTTGTCAAATTGTCAAGAAGTCTGACAAAGGAGCAGAGGTATGAATACATTGAACTTTTAAGGGAATTTGCTGATGTTTTCGCCTGGACCTATGAAGACCTCAAAACATATGACACTTCTGTCATCGAGCATAAAATCCCATTGAAAGGGGAGGCAAAGCCATTTAGGCAGAAGCTGAGACAAATCAATCCTATGCTGCTGCCTATTATGGAGAGGGAAGTGAAGAAGCTGCTTCAAGCTCAGATCATTGTACCACTGAGATATTCAGAGTGGGGGGCCAACTTGGTACCAGTAAGGAAAAAGAATGGAGAAATCAGACTCTATGTAGACTTCAGAAACCTGAACAGGATCTCACGAAAGGATAACTACCCCTTACCAAAAATGGAACATATACTGTAGAGGGTAACAAGAGCATCCAGGATGTCCATGATCGATGGTTTCTCTGGCTACAATCAAGTCTCTGTTCTGCCTGAGGACAGGGAAAAGACGACATTTACCACTCCATGGGGCACATTCATGTATGCCAAGATGCCTTTTGGATTGATGAATGCAGGGGCAACGTTTCAACGTGCCATGGACATAGCTTTAATTGGGGAAAAGGATAAATTTGTGGTTGTCTATCTGGATGACATCACAGTATTTTCAAAATCTGATAAAGAACACTATTGTCATCTCAGGAAGGTTTTCCTAAAATGCAGAAGTTTTGGCATTTCATTAAACCCCAAGAAATCTCTGTTCGCCATGCAGGAGGGAAAGTTACTAGGCCACATAGTATCAGCAGAAGGAGTCAGGATCGATCCTAGCAGAGTTGAGGCGATACAAGCCTTATCAATCCCGAGGTCCAAAAAGGAGGTCCAATCTTTCCTTGGTAAGATTAATTTTCCGAGGAGGTTTGTGCCTAACTTTGCTAAGGAGGTAAAACTTATAACAGCCATGTTAAGGAAAGGAAATGAAGTGAGGTGGACTTCTGAATTGCGACATTCCTTTGAGAAAATAAAGAAGGCCCTGACTGAAGCCCCTGTGCTTATCAGTCCCGACTACTCAAAGGATTTCCTCATTTTCTCCTTTGCCTCACCTGACATGGTGGTTGATGTCTTATTACAGACAAACAAGGTCGGACTCGAACAACCTATTGCCTATTTCAGCCGAGCATTGAGGGATGTCGAAGTCAGGTATGACACTATGGAGAAGCAGGCCTATGCACTGGTAAAGGCTCTCAAGGAATTTAGAATCTATGTCCTGCAGTCAAAAATCATATCTTATGTCCCCTCAGTTTCTATTAAAGACATTCTTATTCAGCCGGACATAGACGGGAGAAGGAGTAAGTGGATAGCCGAGATTCTTGAATTTGACCTGGAAATAAAGCCTACCAAATTGATCAAAGGTCAAGGTTTAGCCAAGATGTTGGTTGAAGCCAATTGCCAAGATTTGGGGGTAAGTTTCATCAACGAATGCTCAGGAATTCAGCAGGGTCGGTTGCCTGAAATAGACCCTCAAAGGGAGCCCCCATTGGCTTGATGTCCCCGGTATAAGGATGTCATATATTTTCTGCAAGAGTTGCGGCCTCCAGACGGCCTGCAAAGAAACAAGGCAAAATCTCTGAAGCTCAAAGCAGTCAGATACTGCCTTCTTGATCAAGTTCTATATTGGAAAGACCCCCTAGGGTTTCTTTTGAAATGTGTAGATCTGCAAGAGGCTGACAGGATCATGGTTGAATTTCACGACAGCCTATGTGGAGGGCATCATTTCTAGAAAACCACAGCCTACAAAATCCTCAGGGCTGGATACTACTGGCCCACCGTATTCACTGATGTCTGCAGAAGGGTTAGAACCTGCATCAAATGTCAAATATTTGCAGGAAAACAACAGCTCAAGTCTCTGTCGTTAAATCCTGTGATTGTTTCAGAACCTTTCCAGCAATGGGGCCTAGATTTCATTGGAGAAATTCACCCCGCTTCCAGTGGGCAGCACAAATGGATCCTGACTACTATCGATTTCTTCACCAAGTGGATTGAAGCTATCCCCACCAAGAGTGCTTCCCACAAGGTAATCATTGGGTTCCTGGAGGACCTCATCACAAGGTTCGACTACCCAAGTAAGATTTTCACTGATAACGCAGCCGCTTTCAGGGCTGATTCGTTAGCCAAGTTCTGTGAGAAATTCGAGATCAAACTGATTCACTCCACCCCATACTATCCCTAGGGTAACGGTTTAGCAGAATCCTCCAACAAAAGCCTGATAAGGATCATCAAAAGGCTGTTGGAAGAGAACAAGAAGGCCTGGCATTCAAGATTGAAATTTGCTCTATGGGCCGATCGAGTGACCACAAAGAGATCTATAGGCGTCTCTCCTTTCCAATTAGTCTATGGAGTAAAGGCTGTTTTTCCTTCTCATCTAGCCATTCCTGTAGCAAAATTCCTCTAGGATCATCAAGAGGAACCTGATGACATAATCAGAAGAATTCATCAGCTAGTGGAAGTCCAGCAGGCCAGGGAGTAGGTAATGGGCAGAATTTGGGACCATCAGCAAAGGATCAAGCAGGTTTTTGATAAGAAGGCCAAGAAGGAAGGGTTTCAGATAGGAGACCTGGTACTGAAGTGGGATGCTCCTAAACAAGATAAAGGCAAGCATGGAAAATTCAAAGCCCTGTGGATCGGGCCTTTCAAAGTATCCGAAGTATTCTCGAATAACACCTACAGGGTACAGGATTCGAAGGATCAAGAAGTTTTCAATGGCCCTGTGAATGGGCATTTCCTAAAAAGATTTTTCTCTTGAGCCGCACATGGCTCTTTCGCGGTTGTAAATATTATTTTTCTTTCTGTCTTTAAGTTTTAAATAAATGACCCCATAGCCCAACAACAAGGCACTGGAGTTGCAAAATGAGTCCTTAGAGCATCACAGGGACGACTCTATCCCCCATGGAGCCTAATGTTAGTAACATTTCTTGTCCTGGGCACAAGAGTATTCAGGTCTGCAAGTTGCACGAGAAGCGCCCGAGCGCAGCACGAAAAAATATCGTTTTAGGCTTCCAAGCAAGTAAGCAGGCGAGATTATGTTGTCGACGGTCCAGATTCATCCATAAGAGCAGATCGGCGGTCGACGGGAAATCGTGGTTAACAAAGTTGTGCCGAGATTAGCGCAATGGATAGTGCCCATATTGTATGCAGGAACGGATAGCAGTTGTCCATCCAAAGGACACCTGGCGTGAAATCTAGTCACGTCGACTTTTCGGCATTCGGGAGTTCGAAGGGTGAGGGTTCTATGTCGTTCTACATCTCGAAACCCTGAAGCGTCGAAAGCGCCTAGAGTCGGGCCCGCAGTATCACGGAGCATTCCCAGTCGTCCATCCAAGGGGGACACCTGGTGCGCAATTAGGCTCCTCGCCTTTTCGCCCATCGCGACTCCGAGGCGCAAGGAGCAGCTCTATCATATTCCCGATGCGCGAGGTGCTAGGAGCGTCTAGGACCCGGGGCCCACAACATCGTCGAGTAAGTTCATAACCGTCAGATATGAGAGGGACACGTGGCCCAATCAAGAGATCTCGACGTTTCGCTCATCACGACTATGATAAGAAAGGATCAGCCCCTTCCTATTCGCGAATGCCGAAAGCACCTTTGAGAATAAACTCAGGGTCACAGCCCGTGGTCACATGGGAAAATAGAAAGAGTTGTGCAAAAGGGGCCAAGGGTGTCAAGTCCAGTCGCCGAAAGGATCATCACGATCTCCAGGTGCCATCTGATCCGACCTCAGTCCTGGTTTTCGCTTGGAGTAAATGAAGGTCGGAAGGGGTGGTTGAAACCTCTCCTCATTCATTAAGTGTAGGGTATAGAGGGTCTGGTAAGTTGTCTGCTCGAGAGGGTCATGTGTACCCATTTTTCTAAAGAAGGCCATGCCGAGCCCTCGACTAGCCAAAGAGGTCTGCACATGCCAACTCGGCATTTAATGGCTCAGCTACTCCCCTTGCAGGAGCCATGCGCAGTTAAGGTGGCGTCTGATGAAGAATATTCATCTGAATTTTGTTGAAGGGACACCAAGCTTTGGATGACTGAACACGCCTCTGTTAGGCGAATTATTCTGAGTATATAGACTCAGTTTTTGTATTTTGTAAGGATCGATGGTTGAGCAAGGCTCCCGGTTGTAAAGATTTAATGAAGCATTGTTATTCCTGGTTATGTGTGGACTTTTGAGACTTCTTGCCTTATGAATGTCAGTTTCTTTCACGTCTTTGTTTACACTGTATTAGAGTAGCTCGGAATTGGAGGATCCAGTCGAGTTGTAACTGTTATAGGATGATGTAGGTTGGATCACTGTAACAGTTGCATTGTTTCTAATCGGTCTCTGTGATTTTCTTAGCGCTGAATGACTTGGAATTGGAGGATCTAGTCAAGTCCCCTTTTTAGTTTCTCAAAGCCCTGAACCAAGAAGATCTTGCATTCATAATTTTTCTTCTACAAACTACCGAAAGGCCTATTGCCTGAGGTAGTTTGTTCACTCTTCTCACTAAGTCTTCAACCTGCTCATCTTTAAATCAGCTCACTGACTGAAGTTAGATCAAGACCTCCTTTGTTCCTCACATACCAAACCTAGTCCCTGAATTAGAGTGATATCTCTCGGAGTCTCTACCCATTGGATCACCCATTAAAATTTATCGTGACATAACACTGATGGGCGTTGGGCTCTGCTCCTGCAAGCAATCCAGGAGTGACTTCTGACGCTAACACCACCATTATATTAGCACCTATGCAACAAACCATATATTTTGCATGTTATCTATCATGTGATATATAAAAACTCTATCCCCGAGAACTAATCAAACTACTAATAATAATCAATTAAGTAACTAGGAAAAATCTAGAATATGCATTTCTCCCTAATCTACTAATCAACATAAAGACTAAAGAATTTGGGATCTACTCCTCACATAACTTATTTATCCAAATTTTATTATAAATTATTTTATATTTTTGAGGTTGTCTTCGAATTTACTATTTTATTATAATCTATTGAATTAGTATAATCTATTGAATTAGTTTGGTTACAAACTTTTAATTTAATTAATAATTATGTATAATCTATTGAATTAGTTTGTTTAAAAACTTTTATTTTAGTTAATAATGGTGTATATCATATTTTACGAGCAGTTTGAAACATTTTTTAAAATAAATTTTATATTAGGTGATATGAAGTTGTATATATAAAAGGATATTCATAAATGTATGTTATACTAACATTAAACTCTACTTCATCTTTTTTTCCAGAGAAAATTTCACATTATATTTATAATAATATAATCCGTTTACAATTCAGTCCAAATAAACATCAACATTCTGATTTTATAAGATAAAAAACAAAATAAAGGAGGTAGACTTATAGTCCTCCATGAGTTCTAACTGTTCATACATCTTCAACAAAACTACAAAAAACTAGTAGCATTATGTTCCATAAGGCATTCAAGCTAATAGAAAGAAACCGAACAGTAGGCCCAAAAAGACTAGCACTATGAGAGACTCATAACAGTCAATACAAATTAAGATGGAGAATAGGGCCCTCATGTCCTTCAAGCCAATGATTGTAAGAAATATGCCCCCAGGACATGTAAAGAGACTTCTTTGAGAGACTGTCAGCCTCCTTATTTCTTTCTTTGTAAATGTGTGCATATGAAACTGATCTGAAAAGAGGGATAAGGTCATTGATTCTGTCCTTTGAGCCATCGAGATTTGCCACCATTATTGTTCCTTTTCCATTAAGCCAGTCAATGACGATCTTGGAATCCCCCAAAACATGTAAATCATGTATAGAAAGTCTTATGGCAAGAATTAAARTCGCCCAAGCTCCCATGAGCTCAGCSCTAGTATTAGATCCCCTTACATAGTTTAGAGTCCACCTRTACTYTGATTGATTATCTATCTTAATAACTCCTCCAGGTCCACATAGGTTACCACTTTGTTGTGCAACACCATCAAACCAGGCATGGGCTTTATCTAYAGGAAGGATAGTATATATAAGCCTAGGATTTGGATCAAGCTACTTTTTATGCRTAGAGCCCACAGTTCCTAAAGAAAGGTGTACAATTCTTTGCACAGAAGGGGGTATGTCCACAAAGATTGAGTTATTCCTCTGCATCCATATATTCCATCAAATGTKTGCAGGGAGAGATTTTAAAATATAATTCTGAGATGCCCAGTTTTGGAAACAGTCATTTACTATGTTACCATTCCATCCATAAGAAAGTTTTAAAGCTTTTTTAACTATCTYCCATACTGAAACAGTAAAAGAACAACTAAAAAAGAGATGTTTKCTAGTTTCTMTTTTGTCTTTACATAAATAACATAGACCAKGCCCACTCCAACCTTTCTTYTGCAGATTTTTCCAAGTTAAAATTTTGTTTTCCACTAAGAGCCAGCAAAAAAGTTTTAGTTTCGAGGAGCAGTCGCATTTCCATAAATGCATTCTCTAACCCCCTATCTTATATCTCCACATTTTGTTTGTAAGAGCAACATAAACATTCTTAACTGTAGTGTGACCAGAATTATCACCTCCTAACCAAATAAGCTCATCCCTCCTCTCAGTTAAAAGAATACATGAATCAAACAAATGCCTTCTGTAGTTCTCCCATTATAATGTTAGATCCTCCAACAAACCCAACTCGATACTGCTATACCAATTCTATCCCAACATACCTCTTGAAGTGGACCGACTCGCCTGATATAAAATATATATATTCTTTCTATTTAGTTCATTTATCAGCTCCATAGATAAAATGGAAGCATGTCCCATTCCAAGAATGGCATATCTGTGGACTATAATTGAATGCCTCGAACCTAGCTTCCAAGCCAACCAATGAAGAATGATTGGTAAGGTATTTCGAATGTTTTTCCAAGACTGCAAGCCAAAAGATGAGAAGGTTTCAGTCGACTGCAGCCAAGAGACCACATAAACATGTGGATAATATTTATCTTTAATTACGCGGTGCCAAAATCAACTTCATCTTAAAGGGTATAGAATTTTATAGTAGTATATATCTACAAGGATCTTCATATACAACTTAAGTTTACCTACCACTAAAATCACGGTCGTTGTATATGAATACCGCATTTATGTATTAATTATTAAAATGTACGTAAATAGTTTGGTCTTTATGATTTTATATATGAAATATATCTTTTAGGTTTTCATTGTTGGCCTTTACGAATTGCATGGTTTATGTAGGTTGATCAATAAGTGATATGTTATTTTTTAAAAATTTTGATCATGTGTAATTTTTTTAGTGTTTAATATGGAGTTGGCATGTGGCATGGGTGCACACACACACACACTTATACACATTTTTTTTTTTAAGTTAAAAAGGTGGTACCTGTTATATTAACATAATCACAATACAAAGATAGATGGGATGCCCGCTATCCCGCCTAAGCAGGAAACCGAGATAGCGGGGCATCCATCTCCAAATGTCACTGTGGTCTGGTTTACAAAATTTAGCAAGGTTTTCCTAAGCAACGTCCTGCCCGAGGGAAACCAGGACTTATGGTCGCCAGCATTAAGCTGATTATTTTAACTATTACTAAAACAGCTTGATAACTATCTAGCAAAAAGTTGAAAGTATGATAACAACACCAGAACATGTATGAACCTCGAAACCCAGCTGCTTGTGCTAAATCTCCATGTGCCTCCATCGAGTCGGGAAGGAGTAAGGGCGCGCACAGGTTGGGCATTGCTTCTTGGTCGAAGCTCTGGAGTGTGCAGCAAAAAACATATCGAGTCGTTGTTCCATTCGCTCCAGGCAGAAAGTTTGATCGGCCAGCCTGTCTTGGATGTCGAAGAGAAGGTCGAGGTATCCCCAGTCCGCTGCTGCAGGCTGCTCCTGCCGGTGACTGTGCCTGGACTCCTCCTTGTCGGTCTCCGCTTCTGCCTTTGCGTCGTGCTGAAGTCACTCATGCGCTGCTCCTGTGGTTTCCGTGGTGGGCTCAGGAGGAACCTCCTCGATGATATAGCAAGGGGAATAAGGCTGTTCTGCACTGGGCTCATGACTAGCTGGTTGCTGGGTGCTGGGCGAGCTAAGGCTCGTACTCGGAATCTGACTGCGCGAAGCCATAAGCAAGGTGTGCCCGGGAGGTCTGGGTGGGTTGGCTTGGAGGCTGGCCCTGGTCCTCCTTCGCCTAGCTACAATGGTCATCGCCCGCTCGAAATCCTTCTTACGCTTACGCCTGGACTCCGCCGCGTACCAGGCCACACCTCGTCGCGGGGTGCCACGAATGCGGGGCATGGCAGAGTTTCTGTTGAGGAGCGTGGAAGCCGAGTGTTGATTCTGGGCGAGAGGGACAGGAGGGAGGGTGCCTCTGTTCGCATAAACCAGAGAGATGGAGATCTGCTGGACCGAATTACCCTTAGGTGCTGCAACCCGAGTTATGTGCGTTGTGAATGCCATAATTCGCATGTCTCGGGCAATAAACGACGCCATTAATCCCTGCTCGATAGTGCGCTGCGGGAGAGTACCTTTCGCTCGCGCGAGGGGCCTCTTCATAATGTCGTGATTGCTTGCAGTCATGTGGTTGATATGTGGGAGGCATGGCGAGTCGGTGGCTGCGTTAATGCAGCGTTTCGACTCAGCCTACGTGGCACTATCGCAGCCCTTAGCACCCCATTCGGGGGACACACTTATACACATTAAGAACCAACATAGATCCATATTAACTCTAGATTCATCATGAGTCTAAAGGGATCAAGTTCCTAGAGGTAGAGACTTTTCTTCACGTTTTTTTAATCTAAAAAATGTTTAGACTTGATCCCTTTCAATGCATGATAGATTTGGAGTTAAGATGGATCTTGGTTAAAATCTTGTGTTACTCACTGAGGAAGATGTGTGTGTGTGTGTGTGTGTGTGTGTGTGTGTGTGTGTGTGTGTGTGTGTGTGTGTGTGTACCCATCTTAACTCTGAATCTATCATGCTCATAGATGGATCAAATCTTTAGAGGTGCAAACCTTTCCTCAAATATTTTTAATCTAAAAAAAGTTTTCACTTCTACGCAATTTATCCCTCTCAATGCAAAATAGATGTTAAGATGGATCTATATTAATTATAGATAAAATAAACAAACTTATGGTAGTTACTTTAAAGTAAGTGATTAAAATAAGAGTTTATGTAATAGAGGTAGCTGTGGATCTAAGTATATTTTACATGATGCATTTACATTAGTGGTTGGAGTATTGAAGTCGGGTATTTTACATTATAAGTAGGAATTGTTTGTTGACTCTTAGATACTATATATATTAATTTTAAGTAGTGACTACATACATATGAATGATTGAGACACATAACTGGGCAAATGGTATGAGTGAAACTATAGCAACACTATAATTGTTTTAATGCTTCTCCATGCTTTTGAATGACAAATTCCTAACTCTTACCTTTGTAATTTCGAAGAATAAGAAATCTATTAAAAATAATAGCTAGGCTGCATTATTCCTTATATTCAACTAACTCTTTGTAATTTAGAAGAATAAGAAATCTATTAAAAATAATAACTAGGATGCATTATTCCTTATATTCAACTAACTCATGATGAATAGTGTCATGTCTTAAATCACTAAAATGATCATCTAAATATATATATTCGATCCTGGCAATAATTTAACATATCTTTGTAATTTAGAAAAATAAGAAATCTATTAAAAATAATAATTATGATGCATTTTTCCTTCTCATCTAGCCATTCCTGTAGCAAAATTCCTCCAGGATCATCAAGAGGAACCTAATGACATGATCAGAAGAATTCATCAGCTAGTGGAAGTCCAGCATGCCAGGGAGTAGGTAATGGGCAGAATTTGGGACCATCAGTAAAGGATCAAGTAGTTTTTTGATAAGAAGGCCAAGAAGGAAGGGTTTCAGATAGGAGACCTGGTACTGAAGTGGGATGCTCCTAAACAAGATAAAGGCAAACACAGAAAATTCGAAACCCTGTGGATCGGGCCTTTCAAAGTATCCGAAGTATTCTCGAATAAAACCTACAGTGTACGGGATTCGAAGGATCAAGAAGTTTTCAATGGCCCTGTGAATGGGCATTTCCTAAAAAGATTTTTCTCTTGAGCCGCACATGGCTCTTTCACGGTTATAAATATTATTTTTCTTTCCGTCTTTAAGTTTTAAATAAATGACCGCATAGCCCAACAGCAAGGCACTGGAGCTGCAAAATTAGTCCTTAGAGCATCACAGGGATGACTCTATCCCCCATGGAGCCTAATGTTAGTAACATTTCTTGTCTTGGGCACAAGAGTATTCAGGTCTGCAAGTTGCATGAGAAGTGCCCGAGCGCAGCACGGAAAAATATCGTTTTAGGCTTCCAAGCAAGTAAGCGGGCGAGATTATGTTGTCGACAGTCCAGATTCATCCATAAGAGCAGATCGGTGGTCGGTTGGAAATCGCGGTTAACAAAGTCGCGTCGAGATTAGCGCAATGGATAGCACCCATATTGTATGCAGGAACGGATAGCAGTCGTCCATCCAAAGGACACCTGGCGTGAAATCTAGTCACGTTGGATTTTCGGCATTCGGGAGTTCGAAGGGTGAGGGTTCTATGTCGTTCTACATCTCGAAACCCCGAAGCACCGAAAGCACCCAGAGTCGGGCCCGCAGTATCACAGAGCATTCCCAATCGTCCATCCAAGGGGGACACCTGGTGTGCAATTAGGCTCCTCGCCTTTTCGCCCATCACGACTCTGAGGTGCAAGGATAAGCTCTGTCATATTCCCGATGCGCGAGGTGCCAGGAGCGTCTAGGACCCGGGGCCCACAGCATCGTCGAGTAAGTTCAGAACCGTCAGATATGAGAGGGACGCATGGCACCCAATCAAGACATCTCGATGTTTCGCTCATCGCGACTATGATAAGCAAGGATCAGCCCCTTCCTATTCGCGAATGCCGAAAGCACCTTTGAGAATAAACATAGGGTCACAGCCCGTGGTCACATGGGAAAATAGAAAGAGTTGTGCAAAAGGGGCCAAGGGTGTCGAGTCCAGTCATCGAAAGGATCATCGCGATCTCCAGGTGCCATCTGATCCGACCTCAGTCCTGGTTTTCGCTTGGAGTAAATGAAGGTGGGAAGGGGTGGTTGAAACCTCTCCTCATTCATTAAGTGGAGGGTATGGAGGGTCTGGTAAGCTGTCTACTCAAGAGGGTCCTGTGTACCCATTTTTCCAAAGAAGGCCATGCTGAGTCCTCGACTAGCCAGAGAGGTCTGCACACGCCAACTTGGCATTTAATGGCTCAGCTACTCCCCTTGCAAGAGCCATGCGCAGTTAAGGTGGCGTCTGACAAAGAATATCCGTCCGAATTTGGCTGAAGGGACACCAAGCTTTGGATGATTGAACACGCCTCTGTTAGGCGAATTCTTCTGAGTATATAGACTCAATTTTTGTATTTTGTAAGGATCGATGGTTGAGCAAGGCTCCCAGTTGTAAAGATTTAATGAAGCACTGTTATTCCTGGTTATGTGTGGACTTTTGAGACTTCTTGCCTTATGAATGTCAGTTTCTTTCACGTCTTTGTTTACACAGTATTAGAGCAGCTCGGAATTGGAGGATCCAGTCGAGTTGTAACTGTTATAGGATGATGTAGGTTGGATCACTGTAACAGTTGCATTGTTTCTAATCGGTCTCTGTGATTTTCTTAGCGTTGAATGACTTGGAATTGGAGGATCCAGTCAAGTCCCCTTTTCAGTTTCTCGAAGCCCTGAACCAAGAAGATATTGCATTCGGAGTTTTTCTTCTACAAACTGCTGAAAGGCCTATTACCTAAGGTAGTTTGTTCACTCTTCTCACTAAGTCTTCAACCTGCTCATGTTTAAATCAGCTCACTGACTGAATTTAGATCAAGACCTCCTTTGTTCCTCACATACCAGACCCAGTCCCTGAATTAGAGTGATATATCCCCGAGTCTCTACCCATTAAAATTTATCGTGACATAAAACTGATGGGCATTGGGCTCTGCTCCTGCAAGCAATCCAGGAGTGACTTCTGACGCTAACACCACCATTATATTAGCACATATGCAACAAACCATATGTTTTGCATGTTATCTATCATGTGATATATAAAAACTCTATCCCCGAGAACTAATCAAACTACTACTAATAATCAATTAAGTAACTAGGAAAAATCTAGAATATGCATTTCTCCCTAATCTACTAATCAACATAAAGACTAAAGAATTTGGGATCTACTCCTCACATAACTTATTTATCCAAATTTTATTATCAATTATTTTATATTTTTGAGGTTGTCTTCAAATTTACTATTTTATTATAATCTATTGAATTAGTTTGGTTACAAACTTTTAATTTAATTAATAATTATGTATAATCTATTGAATTAGTTTGTTTAAAAACTTTTATTTTAGTTAATAATGGTGTATATCATATTTTATGAGCAGTTTGAAACATTTTTTAAAATAAATTTTATATTAGGTGATATGAAGTTGTATATATAAAAGGATATTCATAAATGTATGTTATACTAACATTAAAATCTACTTCATCTTTTTTTCCAGAGAAAATTTCACATTATATTTATAATAATATAATCCGTTTACAATTCAGTCCAAACAAACATCAACATTCTGATTTTATAAGATAAAAAACAAAATAAAGGAGGCGGACTTATAGTCCTCCATGAGTTCTAATTGTTCATACATCTTCAACAAAACTACAAAAAATTAGTAGCATTATGTTCCATAAGGCATTCAAGCTAATAGAAAGAAACCGAACAGTAGGCCCAAAAAGACTAGCACTATGAGAGACTCATAACAGTCAATACAAATTAAGATGGAGAATAGGGCCCTCATGTCCTTCAAGCCAAT
>ML853941.1:0-19919 GCA_009831015.1 Picea engelmannii
ATTCCACTCCACTCGGAGGAAACGACTCCAACGTGCAATAACAGAGAGCACAGTGGCTGCGCACTTTGATATTGCTATCACATTTTCTGCCCTTTTTTCTGAATCCAAGGAGCTCCCGACGCGTACGCATCCTTCCGGACGCGACTTTTTCTACCAATATCCACTGACTTTCAATAAAAGAGGAATAACGTCAGGGAAATGGCAGAAATATTGAATGAAAGAGCCGTGGATCTCACGTCAAGAAGAATAGCAGCGCAAGTCTACGCAACCCTATGATGCCACGGAAAATCCGCAAAGACAAGACAGAATTAACAAGACCGCTTATAAGAGGATCCAGAGAGTTTTAAGGAAAGGGTGCAAAGGCTTGATAGATAATCCCAATCATGGGTATTACACAGACGATTTTTATCGTTTTTCTTGTATAGTTGGGTTGCTCTCTGTGTCATTGTATTCAATCACGCTTTCAAAGAAGCGTTGAGAACGTAGATTTTACATATTGATACAGATGGGATCATCATCCGCCAGGCAGGCGAATTTCAACATTTTCCAGAACGTTATTCTGCTGATTGTGTCCATGGCAGGCAATATTGAAGTGTTGTTGCTCAGATCATATGACATGATGAAGCTGCCATCAGGGAGCTTCAGAAAGAAGAAAGTGTCTCTGGTTAATATTGACCAGATTTGGTTACTAATTTTAATGTAATTTGATCTGTATTAATGTTATATAATACAGGGACAGACAGGGTCTCTTCCCTCAAAATCATAATATAGATACAGCTTTGTAACTGTTCAAGTGCCTTGGCTAATAATAGAGTTGAATTCGTTAAATTTTCAATTTTGATGGACCAATGGTGATCTGGTTTTTGGGCATCTGTTAAATGTTGTGTGTTTTATTTAGATTGTTAGATAAATCTGTAAATCTATCAAGATTAAATATATGATTATGATTATAGGGGTTAATATATACTTGAGAGCCAAAATGCTTATTGTATAATTAAGAATTAATTTTTATCAACTCTGTTGTGAAATTGGGACAACTATGAAGAAATGGTGTATGTTCTGCATCTCCTGAAAAGTGGAAACAGAAAAACATTTCATTTTAGATTGTGAAGCCTTCAAAGACAGTAGGGACAACTATAAAAAAATCTTGACAGCTAGCTCTTGGAATAACTTATTCAGCGAGGGGACAGTGAAGAAATTGGAGAAGCTCACCATCAAGTTAAACAGAAAAAAAGTTGAATTACAGAAATCAATGTGTGAGGGCGGTCTCTCCCATAGGCTATTAAATACAAGATTATATCTACTCAACAAATCTCCAAATCTTGTAATTTAAAACTGAGAATTGATGTATCCAAGCTTTAAACGCGGTTAATGTCATCGGTTCAATGTAAAGAACGAATTCCGCTGAGGAATTTCGGCGGAATTAACCAGATAAATTGGAAATGATAACGAATCTGGAAATTATAATTTGGTTTTAAAGCAAGAACACGGAGAGATGTTTCGCAAATTATATTTCAATCACAGTATGGCAGCCATTGACAGAAGGGTAAAGCTTAGGATGATGGCGATAGGGTAAACAGAAGAGTTGAGATAAAGTTGGGTGAAGATAAGGCTTGAGATTGACATCAGAGGCATTTGTGTGAAGAAGAAATCGTGCAGAAAATTCCAGACGTACTAATACAAACTTTGGTAAAAGCACCAAGATATTTGGCACCGAAAGCACGCATACCAAATTCCTGCACAACCTCATACGAAAGTAGTGCATATCCATATGGCCGCCCATATCCATGAGTGGGGAATCTGGGGATTACAAGATTGCTTTTACCAAGAGGGTCCCATGAAGATCATGCGCTCTGAAATTGAGGTGGTCTGTCAAAATATTAGATTGAGTGAAATGTTTTTGGATATAATGATGCAATTCCATTTAATAATATATAATATTCTTTTTAAGTAAAGGTAAAATCTATCTCATGCTTACGATTTATTATAGAATATTGAAAATTATATTTTTAAATAAAAAAAATCAAATTAAAACTTTAAAACAATTGTATTTTAAAGAGGCCCAAATATATATATTTTGTAGTACATTTGTACATTAAAAAAAAATGATAGTATTTTTTTTTATTACATTTTAATGAATATGATATTTTAATGAGGGCCAAATATATATATTTTGTAGTACATTTGTATAGATTGTATTTTCTTTTTAATACATTTTATTGAATATGATATTTTAATGTTTTTTTTTTAATTTTTTTAATTACATTTTAATGAATATGATATATTAATGTTTTTTTAGTTAGTTGAAATTTTCAAATTTATATTATTAGTTGAAATTTTTAGTTAGTTACTTGTTAGATTGCAAGGTAGAGTGTTTTTCATATGTATTTCTAGTAGTAGTATGGCTACTAAAAACAACATAAACGATAATTTGACAAAACCAAAAGGGGAAGTCTAGTTCCCATCTATAGAGCTATGAAGAGAGCTATGAAGAGAGAACATGTGTGGCTAACTTAGAGAGACTATGTGTTGCTAACCTAAGGGTGCATGTGCCTACCTTTGCTATTGTCGAATGCTTTCCTTTTTTTCAAGATCTTTATCAATCGAGATAGGGTTGGAAGGGTACCTTCAAACTCGTGAGCAGTTGTTTTCATGTGGTTATGCTTGACATCCTCTAAGTTTATCAAGGTCGTAAACTATTTTGTAAATTGGTTCAAAATTTTTATCCATTAAGTCCAATATATGGAGAATTACTTGTTTTTGTTGACCCTTCTCCTCCACTGCAAGTTCTATGAAATATTTGTTCAGTATATATTGGTGTATATGCCTTGGTTTGTAGGGGATAGCTCGACATGGTACCTAGTCTCTGCTTCTTCCTACGCTTTTAGATCATATGTGCTTTGGGGCTTTTAAGTCTCAGGGCTACGGAGTTTGTGTTGTCCTTAAGGGGATGAGCAATTTCATTAGCACTCTAGAGTAGGGGAGAACTTCAGGATAGGTTTGTAGATTGGGGCATTTGTTTGAGGTGGTTGTTGGTGGGAAATTGATGGCCGAGAAGGATTTGGAAAAATCTCATCAGTTGTCTGCATTTGGTAGTGTTTTCCAAGATGGCCAGGGGATATGGTAAGTGGGGGAGGGCGAGAAGACAAAGGTCAAAGATGCATGATAAGGCTTCATTCTCCCAAGGACCAGTAGCCTCCACTAGAGCGACTCAAGAAGCATGGAAAACAGGGCATCATTTCTAGGAGCACTACTCAGAAACAACAAAGAAGGAAGTAGAGGAGGTGTAGGATTGGGTAATGGATCCAGTGTATTCTAGGTCACAAGACACGAAGTACTTCAAAATTGCAGAAACATATTGGATAATTAAGGCCATGGTGGGACAAAATCTAGAGAAATACCATGGAGGAGAGGAGGGATATCCTACATTCCATACACATCTTCGAAGGGAGGTTTGAATTGCTATGTGAGTCACAGTTTGGCATTAGATTCAAAGTGTCTCCAGCTAGCGATCAAGGGACTCAATAGAAGCAGGAAGGTGGAACATGTAGTTCTATAGGAACCAAGGATAACCCAATCGACTTGGACTCTAACTCTCTAGCCCTAATAAAAATTTAGGAAGAAGCGATGGAAGAGAAAATAATTGATGACTAGTTTGGAACAATTTTTTATGCTTTGTTTTTGTGGATATATGAACACTATTAGATTCATAGGGCATGTTTCTGTCAAAAACCATGATAGGCTGGCAATTTGTATGGTTTTAGTTATTAGTATCTATATGACTTAGACAATTGGTGAATTTTGGTATGAAAAATTGTTTGAAAATCATCAGATAAGGGATTTGGTTTCCATAATGGCATATCCCCTCGAATTTTGATATAACTCTCTTCTATATAATAGAAAAGACCTAAAACCTTTTTAGCCTTAAAAAAAGAAAAAAAAAAATTAATCTAAATTAAATTTAAAAATAAAATAAAAAACAATTTGTTTTGTTGTAGGAAAATCTCCCTGCGGACAGGTAGATCGCCTCTAAGAGCTTGACCCTAACTCTAGACAGAAAATGCTTAACATAGACACTGACTTCCTTTCAAATCTATCTAAACTAACACATGAGAAGGAAGGATGACAGAAGTACCTTTTATCAATGTTTGTCCCTACATGCTCCGA
Source organism: Picea engelmannii (assembly GCA_009831015.1). NCBI lineage: Eukaryota > Viridiplantae > Streptophyta > Pinopsida > Pinales > Pinaceae > Picea > Picea engelmannii. The sequence continues at coordinate 4,168 of ML853941.1, forward strand.
GTTGCGCTCCAATCCTTTGCTCCTCGCTGAGTTCTGTGGACAAAACAAGATACGACCACTTCCTACTCTATTGATATTAGCTTGAAAATAGATCTATTAATTAATGATAAGTTCATGTGACATTAGACACGAACTAGAAAGAAATAGGCCAAGCGTGTCATATTGATGAGAATAACGACAGCAGTACTTACAATCGTAGATGCGAATGCGATAGCTTCGTCAAGTCCCCTTCGTCTAACCCTCGCCTAAAAGATCCACAACTTGGATAACAGCAGCTTCACTGATCACTCTCTTTTGGCTGACTGTGAGTTTCCTCCAAGATCATAAGTTTCATATCTTCAGTTCTTCTCCCCATCAGCTCCAACACCACTTATGAGATCATAAGTTTGGTGTAATTCTCCTTTTTTCATTCCTCACTTATGAGATCATAAGTTTGGTATCATTCTCCATTTTGCAGTCCCCACTTGTGAGATCATAAGTTTGGTATGATTCTCCATTTTTCAGTCCCCTTTCACCATTAGAAAGCTTGCTTATATAGCCTTGGAGAGGCTCAACCACTTGAGATATCCTTGGGGAAGTTGAGGATTTGCCTCCTTCAGTTGAGGATCTTCCCTAGGATCATGGTTGGACTAGGGATTCGAATCCAATTGCCTTCCAAGAATGAAAAGATGCTTCCTCCATTCATCTCAACAGCTTAACAACCACCCAGAATAGGTAGCGCTCCCTCAAAAGGGCCATCGGAGCGCTGTAACGCTCCCTAGTAAGCTTTAGGGGGCGCCAGCGCTCTCAAAATCTATAGCGCTCCCTCAAAAGGGCCAGGGGAGCCTTATAACGCTCCCTGATAGTGTAAGGGGGAGTGCCAGCGCTCTGAGATAGTGTAAGGGGGAGCGCTCCTCTCCAAAAACTCAGTTTTTGAGGTGCTTTCAGATGGCAAAAGGTTTGCAAGCCTGTTGACTCATTTCTCCTCTTCCAAATCAGATGTTTGAGGAGTTTCAAGTGTCTTTCTCATGTCGTTATAGGCATGACATAGGCATCATGGTAGTATGCTTTGCTTGACACTTGCGACACTTGTGAGCAACATGCGACACTTGCGACCTTGTGAGCAAAATGTGACACTTGCGACACTTGTAATGACGACACTTGCGACACTATCAAAGTGAGTAATTTTGATGTGTAACAGATTGCCCCCCAAAGTATGAAGTTAGAAGATAGGAAATGATAACTGAAATACTTTGTAGACTCTCAAGCAAGGGTATAGACTCGGAGAACCTGATGGAAGCTGCACACAAACATCCAACAAATATCATGACATATTTCAAAACCCAAGGCAGACATACCTATGCTTGGGTGATCAAGACTTGCAAGATATGGCAGCCATAAAATACACTGCGGATCCATAATTGTATTGATAAGAAGGTATAGCCACCGAAGATACAATGTGGATCTATACTCTGATGACTCGGACTGATCGTAGCCATGAAGAATACACAGTGGATCTACGAGATGACAAGACATAGCCATGACCAATACAAAGTGGATCTATGTGATAGTGTATGTGTTCTTTGTCCAATAGAAACTCCTTCGCAGCCTAGGAAAAGCATATATCAAAGTGATCGCTCAACCCAGGGTCTTCTTACCAATCCCAATATGGTATGGATCTGACCATGGGAATAGATGTCTTGACGTCGAACATGGCAGAAACCACTTGATTACCAGTCAATGGTGTGAACCGTTAACAAGTGCGAGGGAGATCACCATTAATGTCAATGATTCCCAAGGTACCCTAGTACATTCTAGCGAATGTGAATAGATGAGCTGAAGTCGAACACCCGTGGAATCATTCGATCAGAGGTCAATGATGTAAACCTACTGTTGAATGTGAGGAGGCCTACCATTGAGGCATGCAGGTCCCAAAGTACTAACTGGTTTCTAAGTTTGATTCTCGGATAATGTGTTGGAGTCGACAGGAATAGACTCGTCGAGGGAGGGCCTTGATGTATCCCCCATCAACGACACGAAACGGATATGGAGATGTGATTGGCAGATCAAATGGACATGGACTGACACAGGTTTTGAGGAAAGATACTTGGGATGGATGACTCTCGAGGCAGATACTTCCCTTGAACACTGAGGCACAACAACAGAACATGACATGGACCAAAACTATGCAGTGGGTATTGTGACTTGCATCGGGTGACCCAAAGGAGTGAAAGGAACTCAGAGGATTGGCTCAGTGCAGAGGTTCAACAGATTATGATATGTGCAAATGACAAAGTGCCGTGTTCAAGGGCGACTCTAAGAAGTGTTGGATGATGTTCTCAAGAGACTGCTTGGCTTGCTCCTTTCAATTTTTCCCCCATCCAGATAGACGAGTACCTCTTTTTGATTTAATGAGCTTGAGGAGGATAACACATGCTCGATATAACTCACCTTTGGTAAGTTCCTCTTCCTTTGTTTAACGAACCGGAAGAAGTAAGGGTTCGATCCCATATGGGCCTGTCGATGTGTGTTTTAATGAGTCCAAAGACAGAAAAATCGAAGGTTTTTCGGGATTATAGAGTTTGGAAAAACACTTAAAAGAGAACTCTCTCAGTTCCTTTTTCGTACAGTAGTCCAACGAGACCGAAAAAGGGTTAAACTATTGCTTGAAAGACACCCTTTCTGACCTTTTAACGAGTGTGAAAGGAAGCAAGGTCACTCGACAATCTTTTCATATTTAGAGAGTCTGAAAAGGGTTTAAAGGAGACTCCAGGGGGGTTCCTTTTTTGTGTGTTCGTGTGTCCGTACGGGTCTGAAAAAGAGATAAAGTTTACCCGGTTGCATTCTCATGTATTTACGAGCATGAGAAAGAACAAAGACTAAGCTCGGTATGCCCCCAGCTTGAAAGCTGGTGGCTTGAATCCAGAATGATCATCAAAGGCTGGAGACATGCCCCCCAAGCTTCAATTCATTCACTGACTTTGAGGTTGTCACCAATTTCTGTGCTAGATGGAGAAAAAGGATACAGGTGGATGAAATGAAGGTTCAAAATGAGACCTAACGAAAGACTCGACTTGACATCTACGAGATCTAGCGAAAGACTCAACTTGAAGGGAGAGGTGATTGTTTCATTTTTTAACGAGCTTGACACAGGAAAAGAACTATGCTCAAGGTTCTGGGTTCGATCCCCAGATTGTTGTTTCATTTTTTAACGAGCTTGCTATAGAGAAGAGAAACTATGCTCATGACCTCTATTTCATTTTTTAACGAGCTTGCCACAGAGAAAGGAAACTATGCTCATGGTTGCCCCCAGCATGAAAGCTAGCGGCCTTTGTTTCATTTTTTAATGAGCTTGCCACAGAGAAGAGAAACTATGCTCATGGTGCCCCCAGCATGAAAGCTAGTGGCCTCTGTTTCATTTTTTAAAGAGCTTACCAAAGAGAAGAGAAACTATGCTCGTTACTGCTTCTTGATCATGGCTTCCAAGAGAATAATGCTCTGGAAGGATACCATGTCAAGGGACAAAACTCGGTCATGGCTTCCAAGAGGTCTTCATCGGATGTAAGAGAATCACTCTGGAAGGAACACATGTTGAGGGTCACGATAGGAGTAAGGATATTAGGCTCTAATAACCCTACCGAAGAGATCACCATGTCAACGACCGGATCCAAATCATCAGAAGTTGAGGTCATGGGAGACAACGCCACATAATTGACATGTGGCGGGGGCAATACTGTCTGCATATAAGAACCACTTAGGGAGGTAACCCAGTCGGGGCCGATGAATGAAAGTTGATCAATAGTCACAATTCTTCCATCGTGAGGGAAAGATATCACACGAAAAAGGGTGGATACAATAGCTTTCATAGCATAGACATAATCCCGCCCAAGGAGTATAGAAAAATCCAAGGGGTCTCGGACTACCATGACATCAATAAAGACAGTTTTCCCTCCCAAAGTTACAGGAAACTGAGGAAGGATCCCTAAAGTTTGACTAGTTCTTCTGTTAAAAGCCAACATATTCTGTGTAACCGGTGCAAGCTGCGGACAACCCAAAGTGTACCAAGCAATAGAAGACAAAATACTAATGGACGCACCTTCATCTATCAGCGTTTGAGAAACGTCCTGAACACGAACCTGTACTGTAATTTGGAAAGGAATGTGGGAGGGAAGACGAGGTCCAGTTAGTGCACCCCAATCAAAAAGGATGGATTCATTACTTGGAGGAGGTTTCGCAGGAGAAAGAGGAATGCCCCCAGGCATAGTAGAGTCTGTATTAACAAGAAAAACATGGGCAGTATCAGATTTACTCTCTATAAGGAGAGTAGGATCGATCAATGATTGGATCAGATCAACCAATGGTGGACTTGGATAGACCACTTTAGCACTCTTCAGATGAAGGGTGGGACTGACTGAGGAAGGAATCGGATCAACCAATGGTGGACTAGGATAGACCACTTTAGCACTCTTCAGAGGAAGAGTGGGACCGACCGAGGAAGGGACTAGATCAGTCACTTTGACATTCCTTAAAGGAGGAGTGAGATCGACCAATGGCAGAACTGAATCGACCACTTGAGTTTCATTCTTCAAGGGAAGAATTGGGTCGACAGGTGGAAACGGATCGACCACTTTGGTGTCACTCTCTAACAGGAGAGTGGGATCGACCAAGGATGAACATAGATCGACCACTTTGGTGTCACTCTTTTGATGAAGAGTGGGGATGATCAATGAAGGAACTGGATTATCTACTTGGGTTCGTGGTTCAATCGAGGAGGAAACTAGATTGACCACCTGATCAACCGCACTGACTGAGGATGGAACCGGATTGACCAGTCCATCAACCAATGATGGGTCGGAGGAAAGCTTATGATAACCTTTTGGAAGTTGAAGTTTTTCCAAAAGAGAAGAAGCCTCGTCCATGCGAGGACAAAGGGGAGAGTAATGATCACCTTTACATAACATGCAAGGGAACTTGACAGTTTTCTTCTTCTTACCAACCTGAACATCACTAGTTGACGGGGTATCATCGACATGATCAACAGAGGTCGATGATGCAGAGGACCACATTTCTAAGACCTGGGTAAGACCGGGGAAATCCCTCAGAATATGGTCACCCTTACAAAGGCTGCAAGGGAATTTGGGTTTTGGATTCTTCCCTTTAATCTTGTTGATCTCATCAACACTCCCAGTACTATTAACAGTAATTGGTTTCTTAGAGCCAACATCTGATGTTGTTGGGGCCTTGGTCCTTTTCGGGCTCTTCTTCTTCTTCTCTTTTCGTTTCTTCTTCTTCTGATCAACCTAGCTACTTGCTTTAGAGCTTTCACTAGGCGAAGAAGGAGAAATGGAAGGAGACTTGATGGGAGAAGAAGACGAAAATTCGACATGAGGTTGATGTGTGGGTGGTGTATTGACATCCAAAGTATTAGGTGCAACTGAAATATTAGGAGGATTCGGGATCACCGGAGTGGGGAACAACCAAACTGGTAATCCAATGGTGAGTCCTGGAAGACTCAGTGTGGCAACATATGGAGGACCAAAGTTTCCAAATGAAGGAAAAGTATAAGGTTCCCCAGAAGAAGGGGTTCCTCCATTGGTACTCCCGGGATTCGATGCCATTAACATTGACTCAACCTAAGGTCCACTAAGTAAAAGAAATAGCATACGCTAATAGAATCTAAGAATCACAACGAAGCAAACAAGACCTTCTCTCGATGACCATACTAGTTGGTGATGAAATCCAATGTCGCGTGATCAAGTCCAGAAGGGGCGGGGATAGGGTGGAACAGTTACAATGGCGACCTACTTAACAGACTTATGCCTTGGTGCAAGCTTCCACGCAGTAATTGTGGATTTACCCTCCAAGGAGCCCGAGTGAGTTTGACCAATGTCTGCTCTAGGTACAGTGAGACTTCCCGTCACCGTCACCTTGTGTAAAACCCTAAAGATTATGGCCACTAAGGTTACCAATTCACAGTCAGCCCCTGGGTGGGAACAGTCGACAGTCCGATCCGAACGTACAGGCAGGGTATCAAGCCCAAAACCAACTAAAAGGCTTCCACGCAGTAATTGTGGATTTACCTCAAAGTGATTCCCATAATACGATCCGACCACCACAATTAGTTAAACCACGGAGGGTTAGTCCCTGTAGCTTACCCGAATGCGACCTCGTGCGTAACCCCTGTGTGAGAGGGGGATCCTAGGCAAACTTATACGATAACTGGATTTGACACTCCCTAACTTAGGATGCTACTATTTGTTTTAGAAACTTTGGAGAGTTATGCTCACAGCCCTAATCCAAAGTACTAAGCCTATTCTACTGTTGGTGGAGGATCCTAGAAAAGAAAAAGTTCTAGATAACTTTTAATTAGCATTGATTTTATGGCTGTTCTTTACACAAAGGGGGTGCATGGAAGTGAAACAAAATGGAATTATGACTCAGGCCCAAAGAATGCATCAAATATGATAAGCAGTCATTTCTTTTCGATGAATATCTATCTAAGGGAGAGAGAAATTTCTTTTTCACTAACAAGCACAAACACAGAGTGTCCTCAAACAATTATTTTCTCAATCAAATCCTGATGTAATGCAAAAACTTTTGAATGCCTTCTAATATGCACAATCAATCATAAATATGTTTTTTTTTATTGTTTGTGTATGAATGATGATCAATACAACACAATGCTCGCCTTGCTAATTATCTTTCTTGTATGAATGAAAACCAAACTAGCACAAGCAAAAGTCACACAAACAATACACCCTTTCATAGCAATCAAAACGAAAAAGCGAATGAAAAGAAACAATCAAAGAGAAAAAACAAACTTCACACCCAAAAGCAAAAGTTGAAGAACAAAGACCTTGACTGAAAATGAGATAAAGAGTTCTGTAAGCCTTTTATGACCTTCACCAGGGTTTTTACTCAGCTGATGAGGAGAGAAAAACGATGCATGGGTTTCAAACTTCACTCAACAGTAAAAACTCAATGAAAATAGTGAAGAAGGCTACAAGATCCAACTAACAAGATGTTTATTCTTCAAAAAGGACAGATGTCAAGACTGAAAGGGAAGAAACACTAACTCACAAGGTCACTCAGCAGAGGAGACACAGAGGCAAAACCTTCACAAAGCAATTCTGGAAGGTTTTTTGAGCCAAAGAGGGCTGGCGCTTTGTTGCCAAAGGCAATGAGAGTTATAGTGCTCTGTGCAAGAGTATGGGGGAGCGCTGGCACTCTGTTAACACTAGGATAGGGGCGCCAGGGTCTAAAAGTCCCAAAAATGTCAAAAAATAAAAAAATTGCAATTCATTTCCGACAATTATGCTGAGTGTGATAAGATAAGGAGCCAATCAGCTCATGAAACCAGTCAAAAGAGAAGTGAACCAGGTCTGAAACAATCAAGGGATAGAACAAGGTCAATGAGGAGAAAAATCCAAACAAGAAGTTTCGATCCGAGGCTATCTCCCCAACGGAGTCACCAGTTTCTATTGTAGGAAAATCTCCCTGCGGACAGGTAGATCGCCTCTAAGAGCTTGACCCTAACTCTAGACAGAAAATGCTTAACATGGACACTAACTTCCTTTCAAATCTATCTAAACTAACACATGAGAAGGAAGGATGATAAAAGTACCTTTTATCGACGTTTGTCCCTACACGCTCCGAGTTGCACTCCAATCCTTTGCTCCTCGCTGAGTTCTGTGGAAAAAACAAGATACGACCACTTCCTACTCTATTGATATTAGCTTGAAAACAGATCTATCCATTAATGATAAGTTCATGTGACATTAGACACGAACTAGAAAGAAACAGGCCAAGCGTGTCATATTGATGAGAATAACGACAACAATACTTACAATCGTAGATGCGAATGCGACAGCTTCGTCAAGTCCCCTTCGTCTAACCCTCGCCTAAAAGATCCACAACCTGGATAACAACAACTTCACTGATCACTCTCTTTTGGCTGACTGTGATTTTCCTCCAAGATCATAAGTTTCATATCTTCAGTTCTTCTCCCCATCAGCTCCAGCACCACTTATGAGATCATAAGTTTGGTGTAATTCTCATTTTTTCATTCCTCACTTATGAGATCATAAGTTTGGTATCATTCTCCATTTTGCAGTCCCCACTTATGAGATCATAAGTTTGGTATCATTCTCTATTTTTCAGTCCCCTTTCACCATTAGAAAGATTGCTTATATAGACTTGGAGAGGCTCAACCACTTGAGATATCCTTGGGGAAGTTGAGGATTTTCCTCCTTCAGTTGAGGATCTGCCCTAGGATCATGGTTGGACTAGGTATTCGAATCCAACTGCCTTCCAAGAATGAAAAGATGCTTCCTCCATTCATCTCAACAGCTTAACAACCACCCAGAATAGGTAGCGCTCCCTCAAAAGGGCCATCAGAGCGCTGTAGCACTCCCTAGTAAGCTTTAGGGGGCGCCAACACTCTCAAAATCTATAGCGCTCCCTCAAAAGGGCCAGGGGAGCGTTATAACGCTCCCTGATAGTGTAAGGGGGAGCATCGACGCTTCGAGATAGTGTAAGGGGGAGAGCTCCTCTCCAAAAACTCAGTTTTTGAGGTGCTTTCAGATGGCAAAAGGTTTGCAAGCCTGTTGACTCATTTCTCCTCTTCCAAATCAGATGTTTGAGGAGTTTCAAGTGTCTTTCTCATGTCGTTATAGGCATGACATAGGCATCATGGCAGTATGCTTTGCTTGACACTTGCGACACTTGTGAGCAACATGCGACACTTGCAACCTTGTGAGCAAAATGCGACACTTGTGACACTTGTAATGACGACACTTGCGACACTATCAAAGTGAGTAATTTTGATGTGTAACATGTTTCTTTTAGTATTTTGTTTTTATAATTGAAAAGTTCTAAAATTAGCTTTCTTAATTTTATTTGTTTTGATAAGTTAATAAGTTATGAAGTATTGTAATGTAAAATATATTTTGAAATTGAGATAGTGTTTTAGGATTTCTCCAATGTCCAACTTCACCATGAAGTTCATGAGAGTTTGTTCTTATTATAGTGATGTTGCACCTTGGCCTTCTCTTATATTATCCAATAGTTTAGATTTAGCAACTTTATGCCACCCTTTCTTAAGTGTTAAATGAATGTGATAGGTATTTGAAGCAATGCTAATAAGCATCTTATCTTTCAAATTAGTGTACTCTGGATTTGAACTTGTGACCTCTTATGAGGAAACACATGTTCTTAATCATTAGGCCCACTCAAATTGTATAAAAAAACACATTACCACAAACTGATTTTCTTTATTCATATGAAATAAGAAGTTTTCAAAAGAAAAATATATCTATATTATAAAACAATTTTAGAATGCACAAATTTTATGTATATCTAATTTATTTTAATAAACATAATCATTTTATTCACAAATCATAATTTATACATTTATATAAGTGTGATTGGCCTTATTTTTTCTCTACTAAGATGATATGGATAAAGTTTTAGAATAGTTATTCTATTATCTTATACTTACAATGCTTAGTTTTGCTTAGTCTCAAGGATTAACTTGATTGGTAAGACGTTTTTGTGTGAAGTTAAAAGAAAGACAAGGGAGGTTCTCCCAAGTTTTTTTTTAAATGTTAAGTTTTGTAGCTTTTTTATTTATATTAATAGAGTATAAAAAATTTTCATGAAGATATTTATTCTTTGTTAGATTTCTTATTAATATATTAATAGAGTACATTAATACAAAAATCTTGTAAGGAAACTCATTAAATGTTTGTTAATTGGGTTTGGTTAGAATGGTTGGGAGGAATGATTGTTATCCTCCCCACCTAGACTCAATTCCCTCAAGTGTTATGTTGAGCTCTTAACAAGTATATCGTTGTAATGACTTTGATCCTTATTGTTGACCAGCCTTGTGCCCTGAAGATTCTAGGGTTTACCCTGAGTACCATCCTTGAAATGAGGGGAAGTACTTGAGGGTTTTCCTCGAGATTTATAAATTGGAAAAAAAAACCATTAAATGTTTCTCGATATTCATGGATGAAAATCCTAAATAAACCTATCAAAGTAAACTAGTGTGACACCAGTGGACACATAACTAGGTAAACAACCAACAATATTAATAACAACTTATTAAACTAACCTCTTAACTTTTAAATATTAGATTTGACAAAAAAATTTTGTAAGCAAGGTCTATTTATATACTATGGTACAAAAAATTACAGTCAAGACTCTTTGAGCCTGCCAAAAAGGAAACTAGGCTAGAGAGTTTTAGAACAATCTACAAAGTTCATCACATTGTCTAACATTATAAAGATATCTACTGTGGGTAATCAAAGTTGCATATAAACTATTTGTATAGTTTTTGGACAATAAAACTAAAGGTTTACTAGCCCATGGAAACAAGACTAAACTTGACAACAACATAAGAGACTATAAATGAACATCCGTAAAGAAACATGTCATTCTTGGTCTGGAGGACTAGGTCCCTCAATGTCAACATGAAACTGGAATGCATGGCTTGTGTCCTTATCCACATCCGAGTCGGTCTCTACATTAATAACGATTGTATTTGCATATGTTCCTTGAGAATTCCATGTGCCTCTAGTGTTTCCGGTCTATTTGTCCACCACCACGATCTTGATGCCAAACACCAATATGCAAAACACCTCAAATTTGGATTGAAATAACATAAAGGGCTCTAGTATTTCCTTATACACATAGGCAATGAGTGCTTTTGTGAGCCAATATTGCTCAATTTCCATGAAAACCTTAGTATACCTGCTTCTTGAGAAGCCATGGTAAGAGAACTAACCATCAAATTCATTTTCTATGTGCTCTTATACCACCCTCTTTATTTTTTCTAGATCTACTCACTCAGTGGCGTCTACCTCCTCTTTCATCTCCATTGAGAACAATAATTCATAGGTCGTCTTGGCTCTTATTGACACCCACTCAACTCTAGTCATGGGGGGATTGGTTTTCATCCCACACTTCAACTAGAATATTTTTTGTATTGTCTTCTATGTCCCTGTGCACTTGACTCTGGAACTTTCTCACCTGTAGAATCTGCCATGTAGCTCAAACTATCCCTGATCAAATAAATGTATGTTCCATGTGGCTTACTTGGTGACCTAGAGTCTCCACCCCCACGTAGAGAATTCCTTGAGTCCTGACTATCACTACCACAAATGTTCCCAGCCACACCACCACTTATAGAATCAGATTACCAAATAAGTCTCTAGGAAAACCAATCTACCTGCCAACCAAACCAACCAACCAACCTTCAAGAGTACACATCTCAGCTGATCCACATCGAAGCACTAACCCCACCTCTAACAAACTAAAACCCCCACTAGAAGCCTCAAATTTGGCACCCTCGAGTTTTGGAGCAATTACACTCATATTATATATAGTAGACTAGCCATCCTAACTCTAGGATCTGATTGGGAGAATATTTAGCTTATGGTTTGTATCTTCCCTAAAAAACACTCCTTCATCCTTGTTGGAACCTCCATACCCACATTGTTGTATTATTACCTGTAATTCCATCGGTTCCAGTTCATAATTACCAAGCCTACACATTAGACAAACCATAATCTTCCTCTCCAACTTTTCGTTCATGCATTGTCATACCAATGTCCCTCGCACTCAGAACTATTATGTGCCTTAGTACCTTCGTCCTTGACCTATCACATCAAACTTATGCATAGAAAGCCACTTGGCACTCATCTAACACCCCATCAAAATAATTATAACCTAACAATTACTTAAATTGTTTCTATTATATAATAATAATAATAATCCATTTTTAAGGTCACGACCAAGACAAACACCTAATTGGTGTATGAGACCCCCTTGTTTATGGGAGAAAGGACCCCCTCCGCCCAATGATTTGACTGGTAAATTCTACGGAGGTATACATACCCTACCCCCCTCTGGATTTGAACTTGTGACCTCTTAAAATGAAACACACGTTCTTAACCATTAAGCCCACTCAGGATGTATATAACACATATACATGATATATAACACATTTATATAATATATATTTTACTCACTTACATGATATATGTAAATTGTGCCATGTCGATTATTATATTGATTTGTTTCTTATGCATAGTTAAATTATGGAATGCATTTTTCTTCACTCCACACAATTTTGTAATACAACACCTTCCCATGATAAATTAATGCAACTTTTGTACTTATCAACCATATCTATTTAGTGAGGTTTCACAACTTTAGGTTGCAGTTATTTTGTCATATAAGTTTTGTAGTGGAGTGTTTTGAGATTTGGCACAAAGTTTTTGAACATGGTCACAAATCCCAATTGAAGCACTATCATAATTACACTATTAATATTAATGTGTAATAAATATATAATATTTATTATGGAAAATTTTAGTTATCTAAAATTAAATTAATATAAAGTATACAAATTTTGATGAATTTTACTAATTGTAAAATGTTTGGTGATATTTGAAAAACATTCAAATTAAAAAAAAAAAGTCATTTTAAAATAAAATAATGTTATCTTATAGAATTTGGACTAGTAAGTATTATAAAAAATGGAAATTAGTAAATCTTATTTTGGAAAAAAAAAATGGAATTTGACCGAACAACAAATTTTACTCTTAAAATTTTCTATGGCATTGAGCAAGTATTTAAATATTGACGCTCTTTAGTGGAATGTGTTTTCAAATTATAACATTCATACAGTAAGTGTTGGTGATTTTTTATTTAGGTGGATATTGGTGGCCACCCACTTGTTCCAATTGGCTCCTCTTGTTAGTTTTTAAGTCAACACAATCTTCTGTACTTATTTGTAATTGTGGGTTCTACACTTACGGGGTTGTATGAATCCCTACACATATTCCAGGTGGATATTGGTGGCCTCCCACCTAATCCAACTGGCTTATTTTGTATGTTTTCATGTCAACACATCTTGTTGTACTTCTAGGGCCGTTTTGGGGCCCTAAACAATGTTTTTTTGGCTTGCCATAATCAAACTGTAGATAGAGTCGGAGTCTGATGGCGTAATGCATAGTTCTCGAAAAGATATTTCCAACGGGCTATCACGTGCCTAAAATGAAGATCGTATGCAAACGTTACGGCCCTAAGAAGTTAATGTACTAACTTACCCAAACAGGGCCCACATGACTTTTGGCGTTTCATCTCCTAGGGTTAGGTTTTTAGATGTCTAGGGTTTTGGAATTCATTTTTATCATAAAAAGTCCTTTAGAGCCTCATTGTAATCATCTTCTGGAGAATGAGCGTAGCCATCACATCTCTTCTTAAAGATAAAGCTGCCACCATTCCGACGAGTCTTGCACTCTGTATTTTTATAGTCTCTTTACAATTCTTTCATTAATAGAAATCAAGTATTGTTGTATTTCTCTATTTCTGGAAATTTTCATGAGTACTTCATTATAATTACTCTAGTTTCATTTCGTTCCGAAAATAATCCAGATCAGTGGTATCAGAGCATGTTTCTCTTAATCATTTTTTTCCGTGCATGTCCCCGACAAGGTCCGAGTATAGCCAGCTAGGTCTTGAGCTTGTCTCTCTTGAGGAAAATCACTCTCGCACGCCAAAAAAACCATCGATGGTGGAAAAAAATAAAAATGATGGAGAATAAGATTCTATTAACATGTTTCTTGAACAAGCTCTCACATGACAAAGTGATGAAATGATGGAGAATTTTGCACACATCCTTCAACGCATGTTGATAGCAACATGTGCATCTTCATCAAGCGACCATTTTGGAGGAACCTCTCCCTTCAAGGTACAAGTTAATTTTGATATTCCCATATTTGAAGGTCAGATAGATGCGGATGCCCTAGAAAAATGGTTAAATCTATTAGAAAGTTACTTCTCTGTTAAAAACAATTTCGACAGGGAAAATATCACCTTCACACTCCTCAATGCTCTTCGCCATGTCAAACATTGGTGGGAAACTTATTGGGAGAAAAGTTCCATAGAGGAATTTGGAATATATTGGGCCGAGCCCACTTGGGATTTTTTGTGGATGTAGTCAAAGAACAATACTATCCTCTTGATAACTATGAAGACTAGTACATGAGATGGACCACACTGCAGCAAGAGAAGAGCCAAACAATGTCAGAGTTCATAGATACTTTCCATACCATGCGCACCAAGCTCGGTATCAAAGACTCTGAGCGACATCTGGCTCTAAAATACCGTGGGGCTTTGCATAAGTGCATCCAAACCGAAATGGATTTCCTAAAAATATGATCATTGGGAGCTTCCTATCGATACGCTATCAAAATCGAGCAGAAATTTAGGCACTGAAACAAATGGGAATTCGGGTCTGCAAATGTGCAACAACCAAAGCATGGTAAAGACAACCCTAACCAAAAACCTCTAGACAACCAGTCTAGGACAGAGGAAAAGAAGGGTAAAGTAAATATGAAGAATGACATTGGGAAGTGGTGTGACTTCCACAAAATCCCCTGGCACAACACTGATGAATGTCACTTGAAACCGTCATTGGTGGATGAGGTCAAAGACACGGAGCTGAACCTTGATTCAAAATTCGATCCAGAAAATATTGAAAACAAAGAGATCATCGATGCAAGCCCCGCTTCTACTGTTGTGACCACAACAATTTAGCTAAAAGAACCATTAGATCGTGAAGAGGGGAAGCCCCTCTTCCATTCACAGATGTGGGTGAAGGGGACCCCATTGCATTTCATTGTTGATAATGACAGCCAGAAGAACCTCGTCTTAGCTAAGGTTGTCAAACAGTTGGGGTTGTCAACAACACCACACCCGCAACCATACAACATTGGGTGTCTTCACCAGGGACGAGATCTTCGCATCAACCAATAGTGTCTCATGTTCTATGGCATCCATACCTTCAAGGATGAGGTAGTGTGTGACGTTTCCCCTCTTGATGTCTGTGATGCTATTTTGGGCCAACCATATATGTGGAAACGTCATGCTGTCTATAAGTATAAACCCCATAGTGTCATTATTACTCTGGGAGGTCAGATCTACAGGATACCAGAGGTAGTTTTGACTACTTCTCCACCAAAATAGTGCAGTAAGGTAATCTCCCATACTGCAAAATTCACCTTCTTCACAGTCTGTTCAAAGGATGCATAGAAGACCAATACAACCATTGTATCCTCAACACCTTATTGTAAGTTTTAAACCTGTGAAGTAAAGCAATGCATATAGATTCTTAAGCAATACAGAAATTAATCAATGGCTCATACACAGAATACATAGAGATTTTTACTGGAAACCCTCAACCGGGAAAACCTTTCTTATTTTCATTATATTGAATTTTACCATTCGCCATACAATATATACAATGTTTTTAGGTATTCCGTAGATACCAAAACCCTAATCCCTTAATCCGGGATTAATTTACAAATCAGCTAAAAATAGCAAAATCCGCTAAAAATAGCAAAAATCACCCAAAAAAATTTCGGGGCATTGCCCCGAACCCCATCAGCCCTGGGCTACCGCCCGGTGCCGAACGCTGCGCGTAACCTTGGGGCGCTGCCCCGAACCCCTTCGGCCCCGGGCTACCACCCGGTGCCGAACACTGTGCGTAACCAGGGGGATGCATACCTGCCCCCCCCTGGGACCCCCCTAGGAAAGCGCCCGACGCACACGGCAGATCCCTAGGTGAAGGGATCGTCAGACGCAGTTGTCGTATCTGACGCACCCACACACACACACATGCAAAGAATATAACACATACCCAAAATTCTCCCACTTGTTGTTTTCTTTGCATCCAGGGGTCCAGGGGATTATATAGTCAACAA
>ML853941.1:36082-54606 GCA_009831015.1 Picea engelmannii
GAACAAACATGAATATGCATGAATCTAACTATGTAATTTGACTATTTTGTGCACATTCACAACTAAGACAAAGATACACCATTAAAACTCCTCCATTCATCATCAAAATGATAATAATAGAACTAATGAGAATGGATATATTGAGAACTTTGTATGTCAAAGTTATGAGGAGAAGTGTGAGGAAAACTCTTGTTCAATAGGTGACTAAATATTTAATAGCCCTTAGAAAATGCAAGTACAAATATTTATATAAATGAACCAAGATTATGTTACAAAAATTGTTGGCCTTTCACAATGGTTTTCAGTAATGGTTGGCAATCATCTAGATGTTGGACAAAGACTTGATTATAGAGATGGTTGTCCTTCCATGATGGTTTTAAGTGACAATTGGCATTCGTAGTTGTAGGTGTGTGCATAGAATGTTGTGGGCTTGGATAAGTTGGAGCATGGAGTTCAAAATCGAAAGCTGTGAAGTCTCTATAAGGAAAAGACCCTCTAGCAGAGCCCAAAAATAGCCCAAAAAATCTATTTATAGTGGAAAAGAGAAGGCATAGGTTTTAGCAGATGTTTTTGTATGGTGCATTTATAGATATATAATGCATCGGTGCGTTTTATACAATTTACGCATCTGAGTAGGGTTATTTCAAAAAACAAAATACTCTGATGCATTACAGAAATAATGACGCACTGGGACACACATTTGCTCTGAAACATTGTGCACCATGGAAGTGTTATTTTAATTTTTTTTATATACAACGATGCACTACTTAAACAATTGCACCGGTGCAAACAATTTCTCCCAAACAATGGTGCACTGTGGTAAGGTTTTCGAAAAAAAATACTCTGGTGCGCTATGTAAATAATGGCACACCAGTGTGGCTACTTATTTAGTGCACTGTAAAAGGGTTAAATTAAAAAACAATTACCAGCCATATCCTTAATCATGCAGAGACATCAACCGAGAGAGTAGTAGTAGCAGTAGGAGCAGAGGGTTGACCTATACAATGTTGTACGAGATTGGGAGGCGAGGGAGAGGGAGAGGGATTTGTTTCCTCGACGTTTCTGTAAATTATTTTGTCTGTATTTCATCTCTAAAGACTTGAGTCTAAAGTATAGGCATTTCAGTTGTAAATACTTGAGTATAAAGTATAGGAATTTTAGCTTTAAAGACTTGAGTCTAAAGTATGGGTAGTCTCTCAAAATTCTAATCTATAATCATCTGAAGCATGTTGTAGACACAAGTATTTGGTGAACTCCCAACTAATGGGTTGTCTAGAAAAATTCTAATCTATATTAGTTTCTAATTCACAATTGTGTGTGATTATCATGACAATTTGAGTTCTTATGACCATGATGTCCATGATGGGAATCTTGCTCCATGTTAAATTATTAGCTTGATTTCTTATGTGGATTAATTCTTTTATTTTCTTCAACACTTTGATTCCAGCTTAATACATTTCAACAATACCAAATCATAATCGAATAGCAATAACTATGTAGATGAGTAAGCATGCACATCAACAACACATATACCTTGGGGAAACCCTGTACAAGGAGAAAAACCCCAACAAACAATATTCCTTTATTGCATTAATAATGTAAGATCACTTACAAATATCCACCATGAATGCTCTTCTCTTAAAGAGCTTGCCAAGATGACTCTTACCTGACAAAGGCCTAATAGACCTTGCTGAAATACACCTTTGATATGTTGCCTCTATTATTGATATACAACACTGATATGCTGCTGATATATGCCTCTGATATATGCCTCTGAATGCATCCTCTATTGCTGATATACAACATTGATATGTTGCTTTCGTATGCTGCCTCTTTATCACCGATATGCTCCTCTATTGCTTCTCCCTTAACCTGCATATCAAAACTGTGTTGAAGAGAGGAGTTGACCTCTGCTTATATATGATGAAGAGGAGAGACTCGAAATAGTAACCTATTTGCATGAGTTAATCATAACTCAGCTTCATACTTTAGTTCGAACTTAGAACTAGATTTGAGACTAGTATGCTTTAGTTCAAAAATATAACTAGACTTGAGACCTCAGTTACAACTCGGCATTACACTTTAGTTCAAAAATAGAACTAGACTTGAGACTAGTATGCTTTAGTTCGAAAATAGAACTAGACTTGAGACCTCAGTTACAACTCAACATTACACTTTAGTTCGAAAAAAGAACTAGACTTGAGACTTCAGCTACAACTCAACATTACAGTTTAGTTCAAAAATAGAACTAGACTTGAGACTTCAGTTACAAATCAACATTACACTTTAGTTCAAACATAGAACTAGACTTGAGACTTCAGTTACAACTTAACATTACACTTTAGTTAAAAAATAGAACTAGACTTAAGACTTCAGTTACAACTCAACTCTTTACAAGGCAATTCAAAATTCTCTTCATGGTGGATAATGTTACACATGCCAAAACACTAGATCACTACATTTATATCATTTTCAATATTAGGAATATTGTTTGTTTCTAGCTCATAGGAATTTTATGTTCAACCTAACTTTTGCTAGATGCCTTGACTTTTGCTCATTGCTCACAAGGTTTGACTAGGCTCACAGAGGTTGTATGTTCCCCCTGAATTTTTCACTAGTCTGTCTATGCTCATAGAGGTTGTACATTCCCCTTGAATTTTACACTAGACTGTCTATGCTCATAGAGGTTGTACGTTCCCCCTGACTTTTGTATTAGACTCACATAGAATCTCATTCGTCTTGAATTTTGGTTTGAATCACAGAGGTTGTAGGTTCCCCCTAGCTTTTGTCAATACCTCACAAGACTGGTTGATTCTCCAAATCTCCCTGGATAGCCTCAGGGTGGCCCATATGGCCTCTCATTGGAGAATGACTGTCGATTCTGCCAAATTTAACACTCCCTCTTAGCGAGGGAGTCATTATTAGCCACACCAAGCTTGCCTCTCAACTGCACAATTTGTCTTGAGGTCAAAGGCTTGGTCAGGATATCAACTACCTGCTCGCTCGTGGCTATGTACTGTAATACAGTTTTTCTCTGGACCAAGTCTCGGATGTAGTGGTACCTCATGTCAATATGTTTTGACCTGTCATGAAATACCGGGTTCTCTGTCAATTTTATGCAACTTTGATTATCAAAGTGAACCACCGTCATCTCGATCTTGTCACCAAACAACCCAGCAAGCAATTTTCTGAGCCATACTTCTTCCTTGCTAGCATCACTTGCTGCAATGTACTCAACCTTTGTTGTACTCTGTGTAATGGATCCCTGCTTCTATCTTGACCAAGAGATCATAGCAGATCCTAAGCTGAAGCAGTATCCGGAAGTACTCTTCCGATCCACTGGGCTTCTTGCCCAGTCATCATCTGCATACCCATGTAGAAATAAACCACCACTGGATATATATCTTAGACCATAAGTAATGGTCCCTCTGAGATATCTCAATATGTGCTTTGCTACCACCCAGTGTCTCTGTATTGGTTCAGTCATGAACTGACTCATTTTAATCACTGCATAGCATATATTTGGACTAGTGTGGATCATGTACATCAATTATCCAATTAGATGCCTATACATGGTGGGATCCCCAAATATGAACTCGTATCAGAATCATGCAGCTTCCTCATGTTGGTAATCATCGGAGTAGACATGGATTTGCAATCCATCATACGAATCCTCTTTAGTACATCCACTGTGTATATTCCTTGTGCCAGAAATATCTCACCCTGTCTTTTCCATACTTCCAATCCTAGGGAGTAATGCATCAAGCCTAAGTCTTTCATCTCAAATTCTGAGGTTAGCTCCCTCTTACACCATGCTATTATCCCTTCATCTCCTGTTAGAAAGAGATCATCAACATACATGATTAGTATAATAGGTTGGTTACCTCTTATCTTGAAGTACAAATTTGCATCAACATCACTTTTCTGAAATCCCAAGCTTTTAAGAAAGCCATCAATTCTGTCATACCAAACTCTGGGAGCCTTCTTAAGACCATACAAGGCCTTCCTTAGCTTGCATACATGAGTGCCTTTTTTATGCAGTACAAAACCATCTGGTTGTTCCACAAAGACCTCCCGTTCAATCTTTCCATTCAAGAATGTTGTTTTTACATCCATCTGATATAGCTTCCAACCAAGAATGAGAGCTAAAGAAATAATAGCTCGAATGGAGGTATACCTGGCTACAGGGCTAAAAGTATCTTCGTAGTTGATTCCTTCTTTCTGAGTGAAGCCTCTGGCTACAAATATTTCTTTGAACTTTTTCACACTTCCATCAGTTGCATGTTTGATCTTATAGATCCATTTGGAAGAAACCACTGATTTGTCTTTTGGCCTCGACATAATGTCCCAAACATTGTTCTTTATAATAGACCTATATTCCTCAAGCATGGCATCCTTCCATACTTTTAATTTATCTTCTTCTTCAAATGAATAAGGTTTGACATCACTATTGTTTCTCATTAGTGCAACATAGCCTCCAAACCTATGAGGCCTCTTCCTTTCCCTGAAAGTTCGTTTGGGAGAAGATATCCTTTATGCTTCCTTCACTATTTCTTTAAGCCACCCTGGCTTCCTTTTGGCTGGAGGTTCTTTCTAACACTTCAACAGATTCTAGGGGCTCATTACTTGGCCCTTCATGGGGTTCCTCCCTCTGATCATCTGACTCTTCATTTTCAGAAGAGGGTGAAGATGGTTGAACTACTTCTGATTCCTATTGAATCTCTCTGGATTTCTTAAATGCGACTTCCTCATGGAAAGTCACATCTCTACTTACCTATATTTTCCTATGACCTGGTACATAAATCCTGTAAGGCTTGGAGTTATCACTGTAACCCACAAAAATCCCTTTCTTGCTTGAGGGTTCCATCTTTGTTCTCTTTTCCTCAGGGACATGAATATACACATGACACCCAAATATCCTTAGATGCCTTACTTCAGGTTTGATCCCTGAGAAGACCTCTTCAGGAGTATTTTCCTTCAAGATAGCATGTGGATACCTGTTCTGAATATACATGGCAATGGAGGTAGCTTTTGCCCATAAATAATTTGGCAGATCCTGGTCAAACATCATTGCTTTCGCTGCCTCACAAATTGTCATGTTTTTCCTCTCAACAACTCCTTTTGTTGAGGGTTATATGGCACAATCAACTGTCTCTTGATTCCTGTTGACTTGCAGAAATCCTCAAAATGGAGATATTCAAACTCTCCTCCATTGTCCGTTCTAATGATTTTGATGTGTTTCCCTGTTTGCTTTTCAATAAAGGATTTATACTCTTTGAATTTATCAAATGTGTCACTTTTAGATTTAAGAAAATATATCCAACATTTTCTTGTGTAATCATCAATAAAAATGACATAATACAAACAACCACTGAGTGAGAGAGATGAAATGGGACCACATACATCAGAATGAACCAAATCTAAGATGCCCTAAGCTTTATTGTCACTACTAGGAAATGATTTCTTTATATTTTTACCTAGCATGCATCCCTTACAAGTTTCATTTTTACTAAGAGAAATAGAGGGCATGCCACATACCATGTTCTGTAGATATGGAAGATCTTTGTAATGAAGATGTCCAAGTCTGTGCCACAACTCGCTGGAGTTAGTCGCATCATGAGCCAATGCCTGAACTGACTGTCCTGACATGACATACAGTCCTCCACTGCGAGTTCCAATGGGTTCTGCTGTACTTATGTGGCTACCTTTAGCCCATAGTAGTGCCTTCATGTCCTATAAGATCAACCAATATCCCTTGTCCTCAAGAGTTGCAACTGATAGTATATTTTTCTTGAGCCCTAGAACATATAATACTTCATCAATATGAAGTCTAGCCCTAGATTCCAATCTGAAGGAGATAGAGCCTACTCCCTCTATATTGTAACATTTGTCATCCCCAAGCTCATCATGCTCTGCAAAAGATTTTGTTTCGAAATCTGAGAGGATATCGTTATACCCTATCATGTGCTTTGATGCACCACTGTCTACTAACCAAGTTTTCGAGCATGTGAAAACTGAACTGGATAAGGAAGAAACCAAGTAATATTCTTTTCTATTTTCTTTCTCATTAGAAGAAGTTTTCTGATTTCTTTTGGATTCATAATTCTCAACAGTTGAGGCATGATGTTTCCCTTTCCTTGGATATTTCTTTCTAAACCAACAATATTTAGCAAAATGACCCAACTTATTACAACTAAAGCATTTAATCTTAGATGTATCAATATTCTTACCTTTGAATGTACCTTTGGTGTTTGGCTTCCTCTGAGAGCCTTTCTGGAAAGTGCCTTTTTTCTTTCCCTTGAATCTTGATGCTAAAGCCGAGTGCTCTTCTTTCGTTGGCTTGCTCTTGGTAGCTGTGTGACTCTTCTCCTAGAGGAAATCATGCCATGACCTCTCAAATGTGGGCTGAATCTCTCTCCCACTTACACTGGATAAGAAGGTCT
Source organism: Picea engelmannii (assembly GCA_009831015.1). Lineage (NCBI taxonomy): Eukaryota > Viridiplantae > Streptophyta > Pinopsida > Pinales > Pinaceae > Picea > Picea engelmannii. The sequence goes on from ML853941.1 coordinate 42,526, forward strand.
CCCATGAAGAAGAAAGACCGTAAAAAATGGCCTGTACTAAATCATCATCATCCACTGTCACCCCTATGACCAAAAAATGATCTCTGATCTAGGCTATCCTAGAACAAAAAGATGCCACTGATTCACCTTTCTCCATCTTCAAATAATTAATCTTGTTCTTAAGTGTTCTCTTCTGACTTGGAGCCTATTTCTCATACAGATTCACCAAGGTATCCATACAGTCCTTGGCAGTCATTAACGAAGTCATTGCAAGAATTATACTGTCTTTGACTGAGTCAAATATGATTCACTTGGCCTTTGCTTGACTCTTTGTGAAGGCCTCTCTTCCTGCATTATTCATGGGTTCCTCCACCACTGTGGTCACATACTGCTCAAGATCATGCTTCCGCAATATATTTGTTATCCAGAGCTTCCACACATTCAAGTTGGCAGCTCCTTCGAGCCTATCCTTGGCCCTGACTGAAATGGAGGATGCCATGGACCTCACACTGGAAACTTAATCAAGCTAGTTTGGATATGTGTGTACCTGCTGCTGCACTTCAACACGTTTAACACACCCTAAGCTTTGATAGCATGTTAAATTATTATCTTGATTTCTTATGCAGATTAATTCTTTTATTTTCTTCAACACTTTGATTCCATATTAATACACTTCAACAATACCAAATCATAATCGAATAGCAATAACTATGTAGTTGAGTAAGCATGCACATCAACAACACATATACCCTAGGGAAACCCTGTACAGGGAGAAAACCCCCAGCAAACGATATTCCTTTATTGCATTAATAATGTAAGATCACCTACAAATATCCACCATGAATGTTCTTCTCTTAAGATCTTTCCAAGATGACTTTGACCTGAAAAATACCTAAGAGACCTTGCTCAAATACACCTCTGATATGTTGCCTCTATTGTTGATATACAACACTGATATGTTGTTGATATATGCCTCTGATATGCAACCTCTATTGCTGATATACAACACTGATATGATGCTTTGGTATGTTGCCTCTTTATCACTGATATGCTCCTCTATTTCTTCTCCCTTAACCTGAATATCAAAATTATGTTGAAGAGAGGGGTCGACCTCTGCTTATATAGGCTGAAGAGGAGAGACTAGAAATAGTAACCTGTTTGCATGAGTTAATCATAACCCAGCTTGATACTTTAGTTCGAACTTAAAACTAGACTTGATACTGGTATGCTTTAGTTCGAAAATAGAACTAGACTTGAGACCTCAGTTACAACTCAACATTACACTTTAGTTCGAAAATAGAACTAGACTTGAGACTGGTATGCTTTAGTTCGAAAATAGAACTAGACTTGAGACCTTAGTTACAACTCAGCATTACACTTTAGTTCGAAAATAGAACTAGACTTGAGACATTAGTTACAACTCAACATTACACTTTAGTTCAAAAACAAAACTAGACTTGAGACTTCAGTTACAACTCAACATTACAATTTAGTTCAAAAATAGAACTAGACTTGAGACCTTAGTTACAACTCAACATTACACTTTAGTTCAAAAATAGAACTAGACTTGAAACTTTGGTTACAACTCAACATTACACTTTAGTTCAAAAATAGAACTAGACTTAAGACTTCAGTTACAACTCAACTCTTTACAAGGAAATTCAAAATTCTCTTCATGGTGGATAATGTTATAGGTGCCAATGCACTAGATCAATACATTTATATCATTTGCAATATTAGGAATTTCGTTTGTTTCTAGGTCATAGAAATTTTATATTCAACCTAAATTTTGCTAGATGCCTTGACTTTTTCTCATGGCTCACAAGGTTTGACTAGGCTCACAGAGGTTGTATGTTCCCCCTGATTTTTGCACTAGTCTGTCTATGCTCACAGAGGTTGTGCGTTCCCCCTAAATTTTGCACTAGACTATCTATGCTCACAGAGGTTGTACGTTCTCCTTGAATTTTTCATTAGAATCACATAACATCTCATCCGTCCTGACGTTTGGTTTGACTCACAGAGGTTGTACGTTCCCCCTGGCTTTTGTCAATACCTCACAAGACTAGTTGATTCTCCAAATCTCCCTGGCTAGCCTCAGGGTGGCCCATATGGCCTCTCATTGGAGAATGACTGTTGATGTTGCAAAATTTAACACTCCATGGGTACCTACTACTATTTTGATCACCCTTCCCATATCGCCATCATGATTGTCTATGATTATAACCTTGTGTGATCTCGCTGTCAATGATCATAACCATCTTGCATGATCGTCAATGATCATAACCTACGTGATCTCGTTGTCAATGATCATAAACTATGTGATCTCACCGTCAATGATCATAACCTGCGTGATTTCACTGTCAATGATCACAAATTGCATGATCTCGTCGTCAATGATCATAATCTGCGTGATCTCATCGTCAATGATCATAATCTTGATCTCATAGTCAATGATCATAACTATCTCTCAAAATCCTAAACTATAATCATTGCCCATTTATAATATATTTGGGAGTTCACCAAATCCTTGAGTCTACAACATGCTCAGTCTAGAAAAATTCTAATCTATATTATTGGCAAATAATTTTTTTTACAACTTTTAAAGAACAATGATGCGTATATTTATAAGACACTGCACCGATGCATCTATAACACCCCAACACACCGAGGTGTTGCATCAATAACCACACCCTGACATGATTAAATAAAACAAATATGCACCATCATATGATTATTTCAAAAAATATACTTTGGTGCGCTCCGTGGTATACTGACGTACTGGTCAACACACATGCTCTAAACGGATGCACTGTGATAATGTTATTTAAAAAAAATAATAATCTAGTGAGCTTGTTAAAACCAGACACACCGGTGCTGCTAATAATAGAGTGCATCGTGACATGGTTAAATAAAAACATATACACACCATTGTAGGATTATTTCAAAAAATATATGCTAGTGCACTCCGTAGTATACTGACACACCGAGGAACACAGTTTCTACAAAGGGAGCACCTTGTTAGGGTTATTTTTTTAAAAAGTAATCAGTGTCCTATGTAACACCGAATGCAATGGTGCGTCATACAATCAACCGTATCGTGACAGGGTTAAATAAAAAAATTATGCACCATTGTAGGATTTTCTTCAAAAAATATATACATTGGTGCACTCCAAAGTAACTAGACCCATGGTGTGCACTCGTGCTCTAAAAGGGCGCACCGTGTTTGGTTTATTTGTAAGAAATATTATCTGGTGTGCTCTGAAAATATTGTAGCACCGGTGTGTTCAATCATCGAACACACCAGAACAAGGTTTAATAAAAAAAACATTTTCCGACCGTAAAATTATTTTTTACCATCTTCAGTGTTGTGGAGCTCAAAAGCACCAGTGCAAATTTTTCCTCTATGAAGCGCTCCGTCGTTGGTGCTTCCCTTGCTTTCCTCCCTTTTGTCTATTGTTGTGTGTGTGGATTTCAAATTTTGCCAAATGGTGGGAAAAATTGGTTTTTTTGACTACGTTCCAACAATGCCTCCCCGATGACAAAATGTCCGGGAAATATCTTTGTTTCTTTATAACTTAAGTTTTTGGCGGATTAAAATTTAAAATTGAGTTAATTTTTCACTGTTTTTAAAAAGAATAAAAATGTGCGGTATGTTCGAGATGTTTGGATTGCACTGTGGTGTGTTTGAGACGTTCGGATTGCATCATGGTCAGTGCACCCTGTAAATTTACAGGGCACACCACAACATATTGTTAAATTCCTTGACAGTGCGTTTGTAAACAAGAACACATCGGAGCGTCCATTTATAGATGCATCGTGTAAAATTATTTAGCTATTCGGCAGTGCGTCTCAGTACCTCTGACGCACCGGTTCGTTACGGTACATGACACACCACGTGAATTGGATATATTATTTTGCATGGTGTGTTAGTAAGCATGCACATTGGTGCGTTCATGTTTACAAATGCACCACTATAAAAAAAATGGAATTTTGTCACGGTGTGCCCTGTAAATTCTCCGTGTGCACTGCTAGAGGTGCAAGCCGAATGACTTGAATGCACCGCCCGAAAAAATTAGATAAAAAATTGCAAAGTTCCGTACTCATGAATTTTAAAACATTGGTGGGGCAGTGCTTCATTGTTATAGAAATGCACTAATTCATTTAAGGAACGTATACACATTGCCTTAACTGATTTAAAAAAAAAATGTTTTACGGTGCGTTAGGATTTTAATTTGTTTTTATTTTAAGCGGTGCATAGGGTAGTCATAACGCATTGGTGGGGCGGTGCGTCAATTTTAAAAAATTGGTGGGGCAATGTGTCTATGTTCCTTAAATGCATCGGGGTATATAAGGAATGTATACACACCGCCTTAACTAATTTTTAAAAAATTGCTTTACGATGCATTAGGATTTTAATTTGTTTTTATTTTAAGCAGTGCTTAGGATAATCATAATGCACCGGGGTGTGGGTTTACCTGACCACACCAATGTGGTAGGGTTATAAAACTTACCACATAACATAATATAACAAATTTTATATGGTGCGTTAGTTTTCACTAGCGTACCTTGGATGGTGCTCACAAGTTATGTACACACCGCGGATGATGCTTGACTGTTTTTCAGGCACATCGGTTATGAAATTTACTTATTTTTTGAAGGAAGTTATTTTTCCCTATTTATAAATAAATTTCTCATTTAGTAGATTTTTTTTGTATGTTTTATGTATGAGTGAGGTTGATGTATTTCATATGTTCATCATGTAGAGACGTGAGCGGAGAGAGCAACAACATTAGTAGGAGCAGAGGGTGGACATGTACAATGTTGTACAGGAATGGGAGGTGAGGGAGAGGGAGAGGAATTTGTACCCTCTCCCTATTACTGTAGCGACTAATGTTCTATTGAGGAATATAGGCCTCCTTAAGTACTGTGAGGAGGCTACATCCTTGAAGGGGCACTCCAGGTTGTTGGTGCATTCGATTTGTCGATGGAATTTCCATCGACAAGATTTCTGTGTGGGTCTATATTAGTGGTACCATCCCACTTAGGAGGATATTTACTTTATCACTGGTCTATCCAGAAGAGGGGAGGATTTTCCCCAGTTACTAGATGTCCCAGTAGGTGTTGCAGGAAAGAGTCAACTCATGTACTCTCAATGATATATTGGGGTTGATGTGCTTTCCCCAGCTGATTTTTAGGTGTTTGGTGGACAACTATGGATGGCTTCTTTCAGTGCAGAGAAGGTTAGGTGCCTCTCACTATTAGTGATGACCACAACACACTTTACCAGTGATGGGTAGTGCATTAGTTTTCCTCTTTTGTATTATGTTGATTCGTTGGTACAGAGGCCATGGCGTATCATATGGTCTACCATTTTTTTGCGGCAATTTTGTATAGCGCTAGACAAATGTCGTGCTATGATACGTGGGAGGTCGAAATTCCCTTTTGCCTCAGAGTTGTTTTGATTATATTTTGAGAGGTTTCTGAAGATGAGGCTGACTTTTGTCCGTTATCCTACTAGGTTGAGGACTCATGTGTGGATGCACATGTGGGGGGAGATGATGCCCAAGAGGGGCCAACCAGAGTTTCCAGCCAGGATTTCCCCAGGCACACTGGGGCTACTATCCAGTGAGGTGGATAACAAGTTCATCATGGTGTCATGTCCTTACACAGGTTTGTATTGGCAAGGATGTCCAGACATCCTCTTCACACCATATGAGCCACCGAATGATAGAGGTAATATTAGTGTTTTGTTTAAATAAGTCTAGTCTCATTTTATTGTCTTACTTAATTAGAATAAAATTAATTCTAACATGTTCTTTAACTTATTTTATTAAATTATTTAGTGAAGATGTGTAATTATTGTTTTGTACTATATCTTTTGTAGATATTGGCACTTTCATTGGGGACGTGCCTCCTCCCCCAACATATGATGATGAGGAGATGATGCCTAAGGCTGTGGTTGGTCAGAGTCCTCAGGTGCATATACCCGATGACATGCGCCGTAGGCCAGATACAGGATTCATGTTGGATTTGGGCAAATGACTCTGTGCACTTTTGAATGAGGTGGGAATCTTCCCTATGTTGATGCGAGACATCATGGTAGATCCTATGCTCTTAGAGATTTGGAGGGAGATGTTGTGTGATTTGATGCCTCTTATGCATCATATCGTCGAAGCTTCTAGGATACTAGTAGCGAGGAGGGATCCCGATGATAGGCACAGGTCCCCTTCCAGTATGACTTGTTCATCCAATACACCATCGATTGATGAGGGTGGTCGTGATACCTCTCCACATCCTCCTCCTCCTCCTCCTTCACCTCACCCGGATCATGAGAAGGAAACACATATTCCTCCCCCTCCTCATTCACCTCACCTAGATGAGTAGGCATGACCTATTCCTCATCCTCCTCTTTCACCTCACCTAGATGAGCAGGCATGACCTATTCCTCCACCGCTTATTTATGGTCAGAGAGTCAACCAACCACTTCTTCCTAACCACCCATCATCTTCTACTACAGACTACGATTGTTGTAGATATGCATATTATCCCATCGGCTGGACCAGATATGTTATAATATATATATATATATATATATATATATATATATATATATATATATATATATATATATATATATATATTTTCTGTTCATGTTGATGTACCTAATTTATATGTTAATGTTGATGTGTATATTGTTAGGTCATGTTATATATGTTTGGTAAATGTGCTTGATAGATGTATATGTTATAACAATGTTCATTAGATGTGCATTTTTCGTGTTGATCATGATTATGTACTTAATTAATTTATATGTTGATGTTGATGTGTACATTTTTAGGTCATGTTAGATATGTTTGTTAAATGTGATTAAAAGATGTTTATGTCAAATGATGTTTGTTAGATGTGTGTGATGATGATGTTAGACAATGCTTGTGTTTTGTTAGATGTCATCACAATGATGATGCTTTGTTAGATTATTAGATTTGTGTGCTAGCTAATTAATGACATTTATATGTGCTAGAGGTATATATAATTAATTAGATGATGTTAGTGAATTTAAATGTGTGTTTTAGATGATGTTTGTGTTTTTTATATGGTTGTCCCCATGGTGTAGAGAAGTCGGTGAGGTGTTGGACACACTAGCCACACTAAGCGGGGGGGGGCATTAGTGTGTGGAATTTTACAACTTTTCTCACTTAAAGTTAGCAATTATTTCAAAACATAATTTTACAAATCATGATTGTAATATTGTATGTAGCCATTCACCAATGACATCCATCAATAATTAAGAGAAATCAATTCATAAGCACAATGAACAGAAGAGACACCATATGTTTGTATAAGATTTTGTATTATTTTATATATTTGACTACAATCACAAGGGTTTTATCAATACCAACTTAAGTAAGGAGCATTGACTCCAAGGAGAGCACCAACTCTCAAGCAAGACTCATCTTGTTGCAAGACTCAACTTGCTGCAAGACTCAACTTGCCGATAGAATGCAATCTATCCAACTAGAATTGATCTAATAGTACAATCAACCCAAATACAAGTCATCCAGTTATTGTATCTTCTCCAGCTCATGATCAGAGGTCTACAACAAATTCTCATCACTAGACTTCATCTTCCCTTGAATTTCTCCCTTCTTCACTTCATCTTCTCTCTGAAATCCACACCTTCTTCACTTCATATTCTCTCTAAAATTCACACCTTGATTGTGACAAAGGATCACCATACCATAAATCACCAGCCTCAAGTGCAGATCCAATTATTCACCCACTCCCTCACCACTTCAAAATGAACCAAGCATAGTTGTATTTATACTCTTTCATGCTCAACTCCAGTTTAGTTTTAGGGCTGACTTGTGCCACAAGTTACAACTAACTTGACCACTTACAACCACTTTGGGACCAATGCATAACCACCATTGACCATCATTTCGGGTCTTCAACTTTAAACTTGGCATACCACCTATCACCGGAAAGGGAACAATGAGTACTAACCTTCATATGCTCTCAATAACCCATTGACCTATTTATTATAAATCAAGCACATGTATGGATTGATTTACTTTGTCTATGAAAATGTTGCAGAAATAGAATTTTGTAGAGGTGCTTCCTTCAAACCATTTACATGTGACCATATGTGGAAAACCACATGCTTATAAATTTAAGATATGTTCCCAGTGCCTCATGGCTTATGTGTTCGTAACTCGTAACTGGGGGATGGAACCTAGTCCTTCGGACTTTAGCCTTCAAACGATTTCTCTCTTAGAATCATCCAGTCTTCCAAAGTTTGAACTTCCCAAAGTGGTTACCTCTCACAAGGGTTGATCCGATGGTTGGCATGATTCTCGGAACCAAATCAACAGTCTAGCTCCAATCCTTTTACTGCTTAATCCAACGGCTATGGTTTAATCAAAGGTTGAAATGGACAACCATTATTTATTTCGAGACTCCGGGGCTTTGGAGGTCCAAGTAATTGCTGCTTCAATTTTCACTGGAGTTGGTCAACATCGAAGTGGTCAACATGGAAGTGATTATGCTATCTTTCCACTACGTTTTTATCTAACAATCATGTGAGAACTTGAAGGATCTTAGATCAACGACCAACATTAACTTCGGCCTTCGACGCTTCGGGTAGGAGTTGGTAGGAGGAATTGGAAATCCCCAAAGGAAATACTCCCAGAGTGACGTATCTTACTGACGTCACCATTGATGTGGCACTGGCTGAGTGGTTGCCATGTGTCACCTATATTCATGACTTACGTAACCTAAAGTGTCAACTGGATCTAGACACTTGTCACCATCTGATTGTGCCACATGTCCTTGTTGACATGGTCTTGCTGACGTGGATCTCCTGATATGTCACATGTCCTCCTCCTAGATATAACAGTCATAGGATCATGTGAATCCTTGATCCAATGACTATGATCAGTTCTATATCAATGGTCTAGATTCATTTCAGCCTTCGGGACTTTAGGTTATTCTCTTTTTCCCACTTCCCAATTCTCCCGAAGTGAGATTCCCCAAAGAATAAACCTTGAGTAACTTGACTTCATCTAATGATCCTTATTTAACCTGAAAATATTAACACGATCCAACGGTTGTCAGGAATTTGACTATTCGGGATCTCAAGCCTTTGGCCTTTCTTATCCTATCCTTCCACTTTACTCGATCCAATGGTTGGGATATTTCCTGAAGTGTTCCTTAGATCAGACGACTGGCATTTCTTCGTGAATTCAAGCTTTGGGAATTCTGGTTCAATTCGAACTCCTTTTCACCAAAGTTCTCAGTGCCTGAGTTGACCATCACATTTCTTGGCACGCTCTGAATAGATCAACGACTGATGGGATTTCGTGAGTTCGTTCCTCTGCCTTATCTTCGATGTCCTGAAACTTACGCTATCCTTCCACTTGGATTTGATCAGTGGTTCTAATTGATCTGATGGTTGCGATTACTCTCGGAAACTATCTCAATGAATAAGATTCTTCCTCAATCCTTCACAAAGGATTCTTCTATGTGGGCTCTAGTTTCTGCGTGATTTCAACTGCGCCATATCTTCTAATATTTTTAATCATAGGATCACTGTTGATCCTATCGTGATCAACAGTGACCACGAATTACTTCTTCCACAAGGTGATCTTCCTTTTCTCTGATTACTATAAAATGAGTTCATTCCTTTTCTCTTCATATCACCGATATTCTTTTCTATCTAATAGCAATTTTTTTTTTCTGCTTAACTTTATTTTACTGCTTTTGTCCCCCTTTGACATCAATGACAAAGAGTGAGCCCCTGACAAAGAGTGAGCTTCTCTTCTCTGAAATTACTCTCCTCCTTTGACATCAATGGAAAAGGGTTTCTCCCCCTATGATCAACCTCTATTTGTCTGCATGTTGCTGACCAATCTGCTGAACCTTGGGTAGCTCCTCTTGAAATCATGATTTGCCTGATGACTCCCCTTGTCAATATTCTCTCTCTTCCTTTGAATACTCTCCCCCTTTGTTTCTAAGGGGTAACTCTTCATGAAGGTTTCTTTCCCCATGTCATCTCTACAATATGGCATGTACACCACTGTATACAACATACTATCATTGTTGTAGATACTGCTTCTCTACTAGAACACTGCACAAAAGATCCTTGGAATTGTCCATTGCTTCTCATCGATCTCTGAGCAGATGTATCCATATCTATCCATGATTCTTCTCTACTGTACAATGCTTTAAATTCATCTGAGAGACTTTTATACCCTACTTGTTGCATGGCGACAATTATTTGTGCAACGATTAACTCCACTCATGTTCACCTGTTCAGTCTTTTCTATACACATCTGTGAGTGTCATGGTTTATCAGCCTTTGTTCTCTGATATTCTATTATTGCTACTTCATTTTTATTCCATGTTTCATTTACTCTTCTTATCGTATTGTATGAAGCATTTCTCATTGACTGTCTCCTTGAGTTCCAACATTCCTAGGCTTTGTGGCCAAATCCACCACAACTGTAGCATCTCGTAGCATGACAATGTGTAGCAATATGTCCAACAAGATTACATTTCCAACATCTTACAATGTTGTTGAACCTACCGCCATCTTTTCTTCCATTATGCCTACAATCCAAGGCTTTATGACCATATTCATTACAAGAAAATCAATGACCATTAAAAATACTTTCATACCTTCCCCTTTGACTTATCCTTGAAGGTGCCTCTCTTCTAAACTTGCTTTGAGGTGTAGGAGTAGCTTCTTGATGTCTTCCTTGATTTGATCTTCTGAATATTGTAGTGTTTCTTTCACTCTTTGAACACAAAGGAACTGCATCAGACCTGCTTTCACCCTTTACAAATGAAGGACCTATATCAAGCTTCATAGGAGTATCTTCTTGATGTCTTCCTTGATCTGATCTTATGAATATTGTAGTGTAGCTTTCCCTCTTTGAACATGAAGGTCCTACATCAGACCTACTTTCACTCTTTACAAATGGACCTTCATCAAGCTTCATAGGAGTAGCTTCTTGCTTGTTGTATCCAAGATTGGATTTATCATTTGGTGATCTTTGACTATCCAAGATATCATACAGGATTGTAGAGTTGTTCGTAAACTTGAAATTGGTTTTTGAATTATGAACTTTCTTTCTAAGATGCACAACTTTTTCTTCCATCTTATGACATGCCTCTTCCCTTTCATTCAGCTGGTTCTTCACTACCTCCTCTCTTCTTTTGGATTATTCAAGTTGGGTCTTCATATTGACATTGCTTTCTCTTATTTCTTCTAGATCTGCAAGGCTTCTGCTAAGCTCATCATCTACCTTCTTATTTTCTTTTGCTTAATTGATTTCATTCTTCAATCTCTTGATCTCTTTTCCTTTTCTTCTAACTTAATATCTTAATCAGATGTGACCTTTTCATTGTCTTTGAGCATTTCCTTTATTTCCAAGATATACTTTTGATTCTTTTCAAGGAATTCTCCAGTTTACTCATAAAGATAGCTATAGTCTGAATCACTATGGTCATATTGGTAATTAACAAAACCCCTCTCTGAAAATTCTTATTCTACTTCTTCCATGGGATAAATGCTAACACAAATTTCTTTTATTGTATATGAATCTTCTTCTTTCTAGCAGGGGAACATTCAACATCAACATTATTGCAATCAAAATATTGTGGAGAGTCTTTACCTTCATTGATGGCTGAGTCTTCCTTCTCATACTTGATAGGAATATGTTCTGTGTCTTCTGTTTTGTTTTGATACACTTTTTCTAACGTCATCGATAAGTCCTTGGTGGATGTGCATAGTCCCATGCTTGCTTTGATGGTATCTAATAGTCCGTTGAAAATAATAGTTGATGCCACTTCATTTTTCTTCCTTACTCTTCTTTGTCCTGCAAACTTGGATAGATTCTTTGAGGCAATGGGTCCAAAAATACCTTCTCCTTTTTATTTCAAATACTCTTTCATATTTACTCTCCACCCCGAACAATCTGTCTCATCAAAGAATGGAACCTCATCTGTAGAGGGAACTTCTTGACCATCCATAAGTGTGTCCATGGATCTCTTTCAATCTTGTTAGGCTTATAGTGAAGGCTCAATCTGATACTAATTGTT
>ML853942.1:12732-29266 GCA_009831015.1 Picea engelmannii
AATAGTATAGACATTACTTAACTGTAGTACTACAAGATGCGAATTGAGTGGCACAACCAAATGACAAATTCCAAGCGAGATAGCATCAATCAAAAATTCAATAATGATGCTATACTCTATAATATTGTTGGTCGCACGGCCGAGACACACACCTCATAAGGAGACAAGTTCGTTTGTAGGGGCGTAAATTTCCCATGTAGCGGAAGCAAGGTTCTGAGTACTATGGCTAGCACCATCAGCGAAGCCAATGTAGGGTAGTGAAGACTCTAACATATGGAAATCAAACACAACGTCACATAAGGGTAGAGACCAGATAACGACAAAAATAAACTACAGTAACACACAAGAAGTATGATACAATAAAAATACAAGTACTCGTGCACAGGTAATTTTATGCATAGCATTTATTCAAGTACAACCCATTCCTAGGTTCACTCAAAGGGATACCATCGTAATCTACTAACTCATAAGCTCATTTTTCCAAAGATCGTCTAACGATATAAGGACCTTTCCACATGGCTTCAAATTTTCCAGCTCCTAGCACATCTTGATCTTGTTCATAGAGGAGAACGAGATCTCCTTCGGAGAAAACACGAGGCTTGACATGTTTGTCATATTGGGCCTTGACACATTTTTTCTGAGTTTCTATGACTAGGGTAGCATTGCATTGAGTTTCGTCTAATCTCCTAAGATACAATAGATGTTCTTCCTCATCAGAAGTGTTTGGTAGGAGTTCAACAACTAGTTTTAAAGAGGGTATCTCGCATTCAATTGGGAGAATGGATTCTAAACCATAGACTGAATAGAAAGGTGTAAACCCAGTAGTGGACTTGACGGATATCCGATAAGCCCACAATGCCAAAAACAACATTGTGTGCCAACTTGTTTTGTGAATCCCTATCATTCGTCAGAGCATAGTTATGAGAAATTTGTTAATTTCTTCGACTTGGTTGTTGGGTTGTGGGTAATAGGGCATTGAGTTTTCATGGCGAAGACCCAACTTTTCAGTAAGTTCAAAAATCATGAAGTTTTGAAAGTGGCTACCATGTTCAGTGACGATAGCCTGGGGAACACTTTTATCGGACTAATCAGTAGGTGTGGACACTAACAGATCTCCCTAGATCCACCTGGATCTAGAACAAAACAAGACAGGACATGACTCTTTCCCTAAGTTTTGACCATTGAATTAGCTAGTAGGAAGGAACAAGTAACATACCTTAGTATCACTTCCTAGGGTATTTTTTGCTCCCTCTTCACTCCAGTGCTCTCGTGAGGTCAAGACCAAGACAACACAAACCAATCAAAGTGAAGATAGAAAAATATATTCAACTTTCAACTTATGTGTATGATCAAGGAATTACACAATAAAGTGAGAATAGCTTTATGGGAAAGGGACATGCCACTATATCATATTAATTGAAAGTAAAAATTACAACCTAATAGCCTTGATGTCGCAAGCTTCCTTTCGATGGCTCTTGGCTCCAACACACACACTTGCTCAATCCTTGCATGAAGAAGATTAAATCCTCTTGATAGACTTGCTAGAGTCTCCAAGCTGCTATTCAAGCTAAGCCCTTCACACAATTCTTTCACCAATTCTCCAATGAATCTTGCTGAACCTTTTCCATGATAATTCCCTCAATATATAGGAGAGAATGATATAGTTACTTGGATAATAATGATCCAAAAGTATTAGGGAATCTAGCACAAGGATAACCATTTGAATGCCAACCCATTCTTCTAGAAGATTCCCTTCTAGAAACATCGAGAATTCATCTTTTTCCATGCTTTAGGACGAGTTCACACCCTAGATATTCATCACAGTGTGAGAAGTTTGCACCCTGGCTTAAGGCAACCTGCGAGAATGGGTCATTCTTGCACCCTAATATATTAGCAGCCTACGAACCCTCTTCAAAAATTAGTTTTCTGGGAAGAGATGAAAGTAAATTTTCTCAGGAGAAAGTTCTTATGAAGATCCTTAGTACACCATCATTAATACACCATCATGATGACCAAAATCATGGGTAACAGAATTCCCCCCAAAGTATGAGGTTCGAATTGGTGACAGCCGAAAGACTTTGTAAGCTACATGTGTGTGTCGGAAACTAGGAGCATACCTAATCAGAAACCTGCGAACAACCAAGCATCTGCAGAATATCATATATACCAATTCTGAGGTAGGCATTCCCATATTCAGATCACAGACAGATGAAAATTGTAGACATGGGTCATGGCCACCAATCATACACTATGGATCCATGCTATCAAAATATAGCATAGCCACCAAGAATACACTGTGGATCTATACAAAAAAATTCAAATTGAGACGACATAGCCACGAGACATACACGGTGGATCTATGTGCCATAGATTATACATTCTCCATCGCAACCTAGAGAAAGAGATGATATCCAGGGTCTTCAATCTCGTTGCCCAAAGTACGAATCTAACCATGTGATTACATGTGTTGAAGTCGAACATGGCAGAAACCACTTGATTACCAGCCATTGATGAAACCGTTAACAAGTGTGAGGGAAAATCACCATTGATGTCAATGACTCCCAAGGTACTCTAGTACAATCCATCAAGTGTGAATGAATGAGTTGAAGTTGAACATCCGATAGAATCTTTCGATCATGGGTCAATGATGTAAACCCACTGTCGAAAGCGAGGAAACCTGCCATTGAGGCATGCAAGCTCCAAGGTACCAAAGAATTTCTAAGTCTTGATTTTGGATAATGAGCTGAAGTCGACGGAACAAAACTCATCACAGGAGGGCCTTGATGTATCCCCCATCAATGACACGAAATGCGTAACAGATTTTGAATATGAAACAGAGTATGATGCAAGTTGAACTAGACACAGGGAAGGTCAACATGGATAGAATGGACCACTGCAGATGGTCGACTCAATAGAGGTTTTAGATGGACTTCTCTTGAACATATGAATGACACGACCAATGATTTGGTAGCATTGACTCAAAGATGACACAGGGAATGACCTTATAGCAAATCGAATGAGAGACAAATGGATTTCCCAAATCGACTTCAAATGATGAATAGGGGGTGTCATGTTCAAGAGAGATACTTACTACCAATCAATACGAAGATGAAAACATATTCCTTTCCCAACTTTTCCCCCACCATTTCTGGCGAGTACCTCTTTATTTTTACACAATCTTGAGGAGGATAACACATGCTTGTTGATATAAGCTTATCCTTCGGATAAGTCCTTCGGAGTATGTTTAACGAACCCTAAGAAGGAGTGGTTCAGTCCCATTACGGGTCTGTCAATGTTTGTTTAACGAGTCCAGAGATAGAAAACTCGAAGGTTTTTCATGATTATAGAGTCTGTAAAAAATATTAAAAGAGAACTCTCTCAGTTCCTTTTTCGTAAAATAGTTCAATGAGACTGAAAAACAGATAAATTATCGCTCAGCAGACGCTTTCTTCAGATACTTTATCGAGCGTGAAAATAGCAAGGTCGCTCAGCTATCTTTTTATGTTTAGAGAGTCTGAAAAGAGCTTAAAGAGGACTCCAGGGGGGTTCCTTTTTCGTATAACCTTGTTGAGCCCGAAAAAGTGATAAAAGTATGCTCAATCGCATTCTCATGTATTTTCAAGCGCAAGAAGAGACAAAGACCATGCTCGAGGTTTTATACAAAAACCATAAAAAAACAATCATAACATGCAATGGAAAAAGAAAAATTATGTCTGCATCCCGGTACATGACCATCAAAGTCGTTATGCCTACAAAAGTTACACTCAAAAGGGCATTAGGGATTATGATTTAATAAATAAATAATTATTAAAAAAACCAAATAACATGGTAAAAGTAAGTAAAAAGGAGTAAAACTCTTTTTACCATATCATTTTCACTTTTCCACTATTTGAGCCCCAAAACCCCTCTTTTACCCTCGAAGTTCGGCATCAGATTGCGGTAGTTACGAGCATCCATTCGTCGAGCCGACAGTGATAGTAAGGTAGGCTCTTTGTCCTCTACTCTTTCATGGTTTAATTTTGTATTTTCATTGGTTAAAAATTTATTTTTGAGTTGATTTTATGAGCCCTACTTGCGCTCATCCATTCTCGTAGGTGGGCTACACGAGACCTGTGAGAATGGGTCATTATCACAGGTGAGCCCACAACATCCTGCGAGGTTCTTGCACTGTGCCCAAAGGGCACCTGCAAGAACCGCAAAGCACAATTTTTTATTTTATTTTACTCAATGAAAAAGAACCAATTAATGAATAGAGTTGCTAATCTTCTTTTTGTGCTTCTTATGCAAGTAATTGGCCATCAAAATGGTTCTTGAATGGCGTGAAAGGGAGCACGAAGAAGACAATGCTATTTCCAAAAATCATCCACCCACTATTGCTAATTTGAGAAACTGTGGCCTTCTAAAGTACTTTTGTATCCCGGACATGAGGGCCCAAGTCAGGTTATTAGAGTACCTGGTGCGTATGTGGGATCCCGATCATCAGGTATTTCATGTGGGGGTCCACACACTGTCCTTAGATATTGAGGACATTTACTTTTTGACTGAACTATCACAGCATGGGCACTACGTGAGCCTGACTGGTAGCAGAGGTGGCGGGCTACCCATGAGTGAGTACTGTCGCATACACTATGTTCCCAAGGCAGAGAGGAAGAAAGGAAAAGTAGTTATTTGGGGGGTATGATATTTGACCCTCCGTACTATCTTGTTCACCATAGCTCGGATGGTAGGGAGCTTCTCTCCTCACATGGCACTATAGAGTTACTTCTAGTATGCGATAGAGTGTACTGAACCTCAGGTTTTCAACTGGGCAGATGCAATGCTTCGTAGCATAAAAAGGCAGTTGAACAAATGTAGACGAGGCAACCTGAAGAAATTTGGGTACAGATCTTTGTTAGCGTCTTTCTTCCTTGAGAGGGTTCCATTACTGAGGCTACAGGTGGAGTGGAATTTACTGGTTCCCAGGGATCTAGGAATGTTGAGATGGTGTCATCTCATGGCCCGACACGTAGTTGGACCGATCATCAAGTATGATGGTACCTTCTTTGACTGGATTCAACCACAGATGTTGATGGTTGATGATTATGCTTATGTCGGGTTGGATTTTTGAGGAGATCCAGACTTAGTACTGCCAGCGGATTCTTAGTGGGGGGAACTTGGTAAGAAGTACAAACATTTTTTTCTTTTAAAATGTTTTTATGAATTTTAATCTTATTCAAATGTTTTTTATATGTTCGTCCAAAGACTAAATAAAAAAATTGTTTTTGATGACACAGATGTTGGACCTTATCGACATCCTGGTACTTCTCCCATTCAGCGGAAAGGAGAGGTAGCGGTAGCACTACAATATGCTGAGGATTATCAAGTAGTGGAACAAAATCTAGAGGGCCTGACCGCAGATATTCCAGACATGCCTCTTGAAGAGGTTCCACGTTGTGATCAACGTCATACTGTAGGAGTGTCAGGGTCCATGAGTCGATTTCTCTGTAGATTTTCCCGAGCAGTCGTGTGTTACCATGAACGTCACTTTGTAGAAGCTATGAGCTTCAGATTTTGAGATTTTGGTCTTCGGACAAACCTTTTTGTAAAAAACTCTTTTGATCGTTATATATACAGATGGCTTCTACCAATTTATCATGTGTTGTGTGAATATTGATGTGATTGATTTATAAATGATTCAAATGTTTGTCTAATACATAATTAGCCAATGGATCTGTTAATGTATTTAGACATCTAGGAATATGTCGATATTCAATGTAATCAAAATAACGTTCCAAGAGGTGAATTCACAAATACACCCGTAACAAAGTAGAACTTCGAATAGTGTAGACATTACTTAACTGTATTACTACAAGATGTGAATCAAGTCGCACAACCAAATGACGGATTCTGAGTGAGATAGCATCAACCAATAATTCAATAATGGCGCTATACTTTGCAATGTTGTTGGTCCAACGACCGAGACACACACCTCGTAAGGAGACAAGTTTGTTTGTAGGGGTGTAAATTTCCCATGCACCAGAAGCAAGGTTTTGAGTACTACGGCTAGCACCATCATTGAAGCTAATACAGGGTAGTGAAGACTCCGACATTTGGAAATCAAACACAACGTCACATAAGTCCAGAGACTAGATAATGACAAAAGAAAGCTATAGTAACACACAAGAAGTATGGTACAATAAAAATACAAGTACTCATGAACAGATGATTTTATGCATAGTACGTCTTCAATTACAACCCATTCCTGGGTTCACTCAAAGGGATACCATCGTAATCTACCAAATCATAAGATCATTTTTCCAAAACTCATCGAACAATATAAGGACCTCGCCACATGGCTTCAAATTTCCCAGCTCCTAACATATCTCGATCTTGTTCATAGATAAGAACAAGATCACCTTCGGAGAAAATGTGAGGCTTGACATGTTTGTCATATTGGGCCTTGACACACTTTTTATGAGCTTCTATGACTAGGGTGGCATCGCGTCGAGTTTCATCTAATCGCATAAGATACAATAGACATTCTTCCTCAGCAGAAGTGTTTGGTAGGAGTTCAACAGCTAGTTTTAAAGAGGGTATCTTGCATTCAATCAGGAGAATGGATTCCACACCATAGACTAACCGGAAAGGTGTAAACCCAGTAGCGAACTTGACGGATGTCCGGTACGCCCACAATGATGAACAAAACATTGTGTACCAACTTGTTTTATGAATCCCTATCATTCGTCGGAGCATAGTTATGAGAACTTTGTTAATCGCTTCAACTTGGTCGTTGGCTTGTGGGTAAGAGGGCATTGAGTTATCATGGCGAAGACCCAACTTTTCAGTTAGTTCAAACATCATAAAATTCCTAAAGTGGCTACCGTGATCAGTGACGATAGCTTGGGGAACACCAAAACGAGTTATGACGTGATTAAAAATGAATAATGTTGTGGTCTTTCCAGTGTTGTCAAATGTCAGCATCGCCTCGGCCCACTTCGTAAAGTAATCAACAACTACAATGATGTAACCATGCCCCCCGGCCGAGTGAGGGTGACATGTCATGAAATTGATGCCCCATTTCACAAAGGGACCAACTAATACCACAGGGTGAAGAGGAGCAGGATGTGACTGTATCTTGTTATTATAGGTCTGGCAAGCATGGAATTTTTGAATGGCGATTATGCAGTCATTAAATAATGAAGGCCAAAAATACCCTGCTCGTAATATCTTCTGGGCAGTAGCATACCCAGACATATGACCACCATAGGCTCCAAAATGACAGTCATTCAGAGCTTTCTCAGCTTCTTCAAACGTTAAACAATGTCATAAAACAGAGTCAATCCCCCGACAATAAAGAGTATCCCTGAGGATAATGTATTGACGAGATTGGTATCATATTCGACGTCATTCAATACTATACAAAGTTGGCTAGAAAGTCTGGGTTTGGAGATATATAATGATATCACCATACCAAATATCATCAGTGCTAATAAGGAAAAGAGATTCATCGGGTAATGAATCAGTTGCTACATTTTCCGTTGCAAAATGGGGAAAGTTTCATATCAACTCAGCAAAGACTAAGGACTTATTAGACTTGGCACATCCGAATTCCAAGTCAAACTCCTAGAGTATCACAATCCATTTGGAGTATTTTCCCCCTAGCAATTGACGAGTGAGAATGTGTTGCATAGGGTTGCAATGAGAAATCACTGTAGTCTTGCATGAGAGGATATAGTTCTGGAAGCATTGGATGGCTTGGATGGCAGCCAAGGCCAGTTTTTTGACATGTAAATACTTGATTTAAGTAGGCGTTAGACTTAGACTCAAGTAGTAGATAACATGTTCATCGTTAGCATCATCCTCTTGGACGAGAACCATACCAATGGTGTAATCTGAGGAAACAAGGTAGAGGAAATAATCATGACTGTAATCGGGGGGAAAGAGAAGCGGAGCACACATTAGGGATAATTTCAAAGCTTCAAAAGCATTGTTGGCAATGGTATCCCAGACGAACTCTGAATCCTTTTTTAGGAGTCGCGTAAATCCATGAGTTATCTCGACATAATTTGGTATAAAACGATGAAGAAAGTTTTCTTTCCCCTGCAAACTCTGTAACCAACAAAGAGTAGAAGGAGGAGGGAGATTAAGAATCACCTCAACCTTTAAAGGATCGACCCAAATCCCTTGACGCAAAATGATAAAACCTAGAAGACGGCCGGATTCCATGCAAAAAATGCATTTATGAGGATTCAAATGTATATGGTAGAATCGATAGCGAACGAAAATGGATCGGAGGTGGGTTGGGTGATCGACTTGGTGCATTGAATGATCATGTAAATCATCCAAATATGGTTGAACAATGTGCTTGATATCATGGAAAGCATAAGACATAGCACGTTGAAAATTTTCGCCAGCGTTCTTGAGACCGAAAGGAAGTTTCCGATAGGAAAAACTACCCCAAGGACAAATAAAATCAGTCTTATGTTGATCCTCAGGAAAAATGTTGATTTGATTATACTCAAAGAAACCATCCATAAGAGAGAAGATTTCACTTTCGGCGTAATTGTCGACAATCTGATTGACGAAAGGGGTAGGAAAGTTGTCTTTGGGACAAGCTTTGTTCATATCCCTATAATCAACGCATACACGAATGGTTCCTTGTTTCTTGTCAATCGAGACAAGATTGGAAACCCAGTCTGTGAGAGCCACCGGATAAATAAAGTTATCTTTAAGAAGTTTCTCGACTTCGAGCTTGATAGTAGCCGCTTTACGTGGGTGAACTAGACGAAGGTGTTGCCGAATGAGTTTAGCATCGGGGTATGTCTTTATCTCATGTATCACAATCTCAGGGTCGGTACTCGACATTTCTTCGTAGCTCCAGATGAAGATGTCACGAAACTCTTTGAAAAGGGATGTGTAAGTGACGATTTCGTCAAAAGAACATGAAGCTCCTATATGGACATTTTCGACGATCCCAGGTTTGATGGATATGTCAAGGGGAATCATGGGTGAGATATTGCTTAAGTTCCCTTCGGAAAACACATCGTGTGCAAATTTGGGAACGGTGGAGATGAAGACAACGGTCGACGGAGGCGAGATCCATTGGTAGTTCTCAATGGTATGTTTCTCCAAAAAGAGGATGGAACGATGATGTCCATCGTCCCAAGGGGTGTCCTCCATGACAGACATGATCATCTCGTCAGTGGGAAAAATGACATGAAAAGGATCGGGAGACAACTCACCAAGAGAGGGTGTAGAAGGTGTTGTCGATTGAATGGCCTGATAGGCGGATTCAACTGGACTTAATGACATTGCGTCGCCGAAATGAAGATGATCTCCAGGGTCAAGTACTATCCAGGGTCCGTGAGATGCAGGAATTTCGTGAGGCAAAGTGGAGATCATGTTGATAGAAGCAACAAACAAGCGTGGAACATTGGGTGGTGGAATGGGGAAAGTACCCATTAACGAAGAGTATTTTAGAAGGCCTACACCGATGTTCTCATAACCCGGTGGGGTTTTAGAAATAAACGGTATGTTGCCAGTACGGGTATCGGAATTAAAGAATTCTAGTTGATCGATGGTAAAAACCTTTCCTTGATGAGGGAAACGTACTACATGGAAAAGGTTCAACACAACTGCGTGCATGGAATCGATCCAGCTGCGACCAAGCAAAAGATTATAATCAAGGGGAGCATCAAATACTTCCACTTCGACTTGGACCATGTTTCCTTCTAACGTGATGGGAAACAAAGGAAGGACACCGTAAGGCTTAAAACTGGATCCATTGAAGGCTTTAAGAGTGTTCTGGGATTCATTCAAAGAAGGAGAGCCAATAGCTTTCCAGCAAGAAAGAGACATAACACATGTCGAGGCACCTTCATCGATAACGGTTCTGAAAATGTTTTTGTCAAAGACAACCACTTAGATATGGAATGCAAGTTGAGGGGGTAACGTTGGAATGTGATCTTCCAAGTCAAATATTATCAAATTTGTATCCATCGGATCGATTCCACCGATAGATTTCAACAGTGCCTTCCGTTGTGTGGGACAAGTCTGAAGGACTTCAAGGGATGACATCACAGAAGGCTCTTGAGCCAGATCTTCAATAATGCTATAGTTCTGGGCAGCACGAGCATGAGGATTGAAAGTCGATTTCCATACGACACCCTTCGAGGGAGGTCACAGAACTATGTCGAGGCTTGATGGTTCGAGATGAAGAGGACCATTGGTGGGTGGGAGAGGGTTGTAACAAGGAAGGGGGTAAATCTTCAACCTTCTTCTTAGAGGGAGAATAATCTTTGGCTCGAGTGGTGAGTGCAACGTTGCTCTTCTTAGAATCGCCAGTACACATCAAAACATAGGAGGTAGTAGAAGATGAGGGTTGGTCATGGATGACCAACTGAGCTTGTTGTTGAGACGGGAAGGGTTGGGAAAAAACAACCGAGGCAGGTGGTTTTGAAGCTCCCCAGTGGAGTCGCCAATTTTTTTATCGGACTAATCAATAGGTGCGGACACTAACAGATCTCCCTAGATCCACCTGGATCTAAAACAAAACAAGACAGGACATGACTCTTTCCCTAAGTTTTGACCATTGAATTAGCTAGTAGGAAGGAACAAGTAACATACCTCAGTATCACTTCCTAGGGTCTTTGTTTCTCCTGCTTCACTCCGGTGCTCTTGTGAGATCAATACCAAGACAACACAAACCAACCAAAGTGAAGATAGCAAAATATAGTCAATTGTCAACTTATGTGTATGATCAAGGAATTACACAATAAAGTGAGAATAGCTTTATGGGAAAGGCACATGCCACTGTATCATATTAATTGAAAGTAAAGATTACAACCTGATAGCCTTGATGTCGCAAGATTCATTTCGATGGCTCTTGGCTCCAACACACACACTTTCTCAATCCTTGCATGAAGAATATTAAATCCTCTTGATAGACTTGCTAGAGTCTCCAAGCTGTTGTTCAAGCTAATCCCTTCACACAATTCTTTCACCAATTCTCCAATGAATCTTGCTTAACCTTTTCCATGAGAATTCCCTCAATATATAGGAGAGAATGAGATAGTTACTTGGATAAGAATGATCCCAAAATATCAGGGAATCCAGCACAAGGATAACCATTCGAATGCCAACCCATTCTTCTAGAAGATTCCCTTCTAGAAACATCGAGAATTCATCTTTTTCCATGCTTTAGGATGATTTCACACCTTAGCTCTTCATCACAGTGCGAGAAGTTCACAACCTAGCTTAAGGCAGCCTATGAGAATGGGTCTTCTCGCACCCTAATATATTAGAAGCCTGCGAACCCTCTTCAAAAATCAGTTTTCTGGGAAGAGATGAAAGTAACTTTTCTCAGGAGAAAGTTCTTATGAAGATCTTGAGTACACCATCATTAATACACCATCATGATGAACAAAATCATGGGTAAAAAACACCAAAACGAGCTATGATGTTATTAAAAATGAATAATGTTGCGGTCTTTCCAGTGTTGTCAAATGTCGACATCGCCTCGGCCCATTTCGTAAAGTAATCTACGGCTACAATAATGTATCCATGCCGCCTGAACAAGTGAGGGTGACATGTCATGAAATTGATGCCCCATTTCGTAAAGGGACCAACGGAGACAACAAGGTGAAGAGGAGAAGGATGTGACCATATCTTGTTATTATAGGTCTGGCAAGCATGGAATTTTTGAACGGCAATTATGAAGTCGTTAAATAAAGAAGGCAAAAAATACCCTGCTCATAAGATCTTCTGGGTAGTAGCGTACCCAGACATATGAACACCATAGGATCCAGAATGGTAGTCATTCATATCTTTCTCGGCTTCGTCGAATGTGAGGCAGCGTCGAAAAACATAGTCAATCCCTCGATGATAAAGAGTATATCCAAGGATAATATATTGACAGGCTTGATAGTGTATTCAACATCGGTCGGTACTAGACAAAGCTGGCCGGAAAGTCTGAGTCTGGAGATATATGATGATATCACCATACCAAATATCATCAGAGCTGATGATGAAAAGGGATTCATCGGGTAATGAATCAACTGCTACATTTTCCATTTTAGAATAGGGAAAGTCGCATATCAACTTAGCAAACATTAAGGACTTCTTGGACTTGGCATGTTCGAATTCCAAGTCAAACTCCTGGAGTATCACGATTCATTTGGAGTATTTTCCCCCTAGCAATTGACGTGTGAGAATGTGTTGCATAGGGTTGCAGTTAGAAATCATTGTAGTCTTGCGCGAGAGGATATAGTGTCGGAAGCGTTGGACGGCTTGGACGGCTGCCAAGGCTAGTTTTTGGACATGTAAATAATTTATTTCGATAGGCGTTAGAATTCAACTCAAGTAGTAGATAACATGTTCATCGTTAGCATCATCCTCTTGGACGAGAACCATACCAATAATGTAATCTGAGGAAGCAAGGTAGAGGAAATAATCGCGATTGTAATCGGGGGGAAAGATAAGTGGAGCACGTGTTAGGGACAATTTCAAGGCTTCGAAAGGGTTGTTGGTGATGTTATCCCATACAAAATCATACCCCGTTTTTAGGAGCCGTGTAAATCCACGAGTTATCTCGGCATAATTTGGAATAAAACGATGAAGAAATTTTGCTTTCCCCTACAAACTTTGTAACTGGCGAAGTGTAGAAGGAGGAGGGAGATTAAGGATCGCCTCAACCTTTAAAGGATCCACCTTGATCCCTTGACGTGAAACAATAAATCCTAGAAGTCAGCCAGATTCCATGTAGAAAACACACTTATGAGGATTCAACCGTATACGGTAAAATCGACAGCGGACAAAAATGGCTCGGAGGTGGGTTGGATGATCGACTCAGCGCATTGAATGAGCAGGTAAATCATCTAGATATGGTTGAACGATGTGCTTGATATCATGGAAATCATAAGACATAGCGCATTGAAAAGTGGTGCCAGCGTTTTTGAGACCGAAAGGGAGTTTCTGATAGGCAAAAGTTCCCCAAGGACAAATAAAAGTAGTCTTATGTTGATCCTCGAGAACAATGTTGATTTGATTATACCTAGAGAAACCATCCATTGGAGAGAAGATTTCACTTCGAGCATAATCGTTGACAATCTGATCGACGAAAGGGGTAGGAAAGTTGTCTTTGGGACAAGCTTTGTTGATATCCCTATAATCAATGCATACATGAATTGTGCCTTATTTCTTATCGATCAAGACAAGATTGGAAACCCAGTCAGTGAGAGCCATCGGGTAAATAAAGCTGACTTTGAGAAGTTTATGGACCGAACTTAACAACATTTCGTCACCGTAACGAAGATGATCTCCAGGGTCAGGTACTATCCATGGGTCGTGAGATGCAAGAATTTCACAAATTGAGGTGGAGATCATGTTGATTGAAGCAACATATGAGCATGGAACATCGGGTGGGGGAGTGGGGAAAGTACCCATTAACGAAGAGTCTTTGAGAAGGGCTACACCGACGTTCTCATAACCTGGGTTGGTTTTAGCGATGAATGGTACATTGCCAGTACGGGTATCGGAATTAAAGAAGGATAATTGGTCGATGGTGACTACCTTCCCTTGATGTGGGAAACATACGACATGAAAAAGGGTCGACACAACTGCGTGCATGGAATCGATCCAGCTACAGCCAAGAAAAAGATTGTAATCAAGGGGAGCGTTAAAGACTTCCACTTCGACTTGGACCGTTTTTCCTTCTAACATGATGGGAAACGAAGGAAGGACACTGTAGGGATTAAAATTGGATCCATTGAAGGCTTTGAGAGTGTTATGGGATTCATTCAAAGAAGGAGAGCCAATGGATTTCCAGTAAGTAAGAGACATGACACACGTCGAGTCACCCTCATCGATAACGGTTCGACAAATGTTTTTGTCAGAGACAATCACTTGGATCTGGAATACGAGTTGAGGGGGTAACCTTGGAATGTGATATTCCAAGTCAAAAATTATTAAATTTGCATCCATCGGGTCGATTCCACTGATATATTTCAACAATGCCTTCCGTTGTATGGGACAACTTTGAAGGACTTCGAGGGATGACATCGTAGAAGGTACTTGGGCCAGATCTTCAACAATGTTGTAGTTCTGGGTAGCACGAGCATGAGGATTGAAAGTTGATTTAGAAACAACTCCCTTTGGGGGGGGTCAAAGAACTGTGTCGAGTCTCGATCGTTCGAGATGAAGAGAACCATTGGTAGGTGGAGTCACGGGAGAGGGTTGTACCAATGAAGGAGGTAGGTCATCAACCTTCTCTTTAGAGGGAGAATAATATTTGGCTTGAGTGGTGAGTGCAATGTCGTTCTGCTTTGAATTGCCAATACACATCAATACATAGGATGTAGTAGAAGATGAGGGTTGGTCATGAATGACCAACTGAGTCTATTGTTGAGATGGGAAGGGTTGGGACAAAACGGCCGGAGAAGGTGGTTTTAGGGCTCCTTGAAGGAACTTAGTGACCTCGACACATCATGGACAATCCTTCATGTAGTGATCATCACCACAAATAAGACAAGGGTATCAAGGTTTGCGCTTATCCTGATTGTCAACAGGTGTAGTTATGGTTCGCTCTGCTTGAGAAGTACTTTTTTCCTCCTTAGTCTTACCCCTTCCCTTTTTAGATTTGTTTTTATCAGCTGGGGTAGATTGACCTGCATTTACCTCAGAAGTCTTGTCGGTGGGAGGGGTAGGAGATGGAACATTTTGAACATTAGAAGAAGCAGGTTTGGGGTTGTTGCTTGAGGCAGAATGTGGTTGGGCCTGGAAAGTGCCAATCACACTGTTGGTTGCATGAGAAGCAGCTGGAGTAGCTGAAGTGGCGGAAGTGGAAGGACAAGGTAAGTCAGGTAGTAAGTCGTAAAGGGTACCTGATTGTGAGTAAATGACGTCAAGGTATTGAGCACAACTTATGGCCTGCTCTTTCGTGACTACTCCACCCATGGCGATGTCATGACCGATGTCATTCACAAATGATTTGGTGAACCACTCGGCCAACAACTGATCGGGGAGTTCTAGTTTAATGAGACGTTGTCTCTGTCACCACTCATGAATGTGATCGGATATATGAGTGGCTTTGTTTTTTTTGAAAGAACTCAAAATATTTGTGCCTATTTCATAATGGATCAATAACTGGTAGTGAGTGAGGAAATCCATAGCTAGGGTGTTGAAGTCAGTGAAAAAACCTTGTGGTAATTCTATATACCACTTTGTAGCAGAACCTGTGAGGGTTCGTTGAAAAGACGTAAATGAATAGAGTCATCCATCAACGAGTTGGATGAGCACTAGAGGTGAGAATTAATGACGTTATTGTTTGGGTCCTCTCCCTCTTTGCTGTTGAATTTAGGGATGTCCGATGGTAGCTTGGTTGGTATAGCAGGCCATTGGGGAGAGTGACGAATTGGATCATTTAAAATCCTTGACAAATCTGAAAGATCCAAAGTGGCCAAGAAGGGTAATTTTCGATTCACATGTGGGTACTGGTGGCTTTGGGGAGGAATCCCCGTCAACAAACTAGTAGGACCATAAGCAGTCTGCATATCATGTGAAGACCTAGGCAAATTCGGTGGTGGTTGGAGAGGATAGTAGCTCATGGGATTGTATCCTGGAATAGGGACGTGAGTTTGAACATTCGAACCCCATATGGGATTGGACGTACCTAGATATGGTTGGCCTATACTAGGGGGTATCACGGATGCAGCTGGAAACTACTGCCCCCCATCCGATTGAGGAGGATTTTGTATCAACTGATTCCAATACTGGGCCAAGGATGGAGGTATGTTTTGCCCATAAGGTGGGGTCAGTACTCCTATCGAAGGTGGTGTCCCAATTGGGGGCAACATGCCAATTGGGGGTTGTGTTCCAATTGGGATTTGCATTCCAATAGGAATTTTCCCACTGAGAGGGGGTTGAGTCATACCTCCTTGGTGAAATTGTCCACCAACGGGAATCTGGTAATTTGGTGTGAAGGACGGAATAGTGCCACTAGGATTAAGACTGCCAGTGGAGGGCGAGAAAGGTCCTCCAAAACGAAATTGAGGGAGTGTTGGAATAAAACCAGGAAGAGAGTGCCCAGAAGAAGAGGGACCACCAGGAGAGCCGAATGGGGTTTGCGAAGGAGTTGAAATGGAAGCATTCAATGCACGGTATCCAGGCGGTAGTGTCGGGGTGATACTGGGCATGAGCGGTGTGCCGATGGGGGCTTGGCTAACTGCAGTAATCCCGGTGTGAATACTCATAGTATCTGAGTGATGGGCCATTTCCATAGGGATGGTCAAGATGTGGTCAGAGCGCAGGGCTTCTGTACCAGGAAAACAATAAGCAGTAGTAAATGATACTATTTCTAGGTTGGAGATTTCAGAAATCATAGGTGAGATGATGGTTTCAACACCTGATCCTACACCAAAAGGGTCCCATCTAAAAATTCCCATAGACCAAGAAGGATCTTGGCCTTCTATGCTTGGAAAGGGTCCAATCGGTGATCCAGAAGACACAACAACTAAGTCTCTGGAAGAATTCAGTCGCATAAACTGTCATTCAGAATCAG
>ML853944.1:0-14276 GCA_009831015.1 Picea engelmannii
GGGTTTTGAACTATCTAATAACCCTGACTTAGTATGCAAGCTGAAGAAAGCTTTATATGGGCTAAAACAAGCCCCTCGAGCCTGGTATCACAGACTGGATACGTATCTCAAAGAAAAAGGGTTCAAGAGAGGAACAATGGACAACAATCTGTATATTAAATCAGAGGATAATCATTTGCTCATCGTATTGGTCTATGTAGATGACATCATCTTCGGATGTAATAAGGATCCATTGGTACAATGGTTTGCTTCTGCCATGGAATCAGAATTTGAAATGTCTATGATAGGAGAACTGTCATTTTTTCTTGGTCTGCAAATTAATTAGAGGACTGAAGGGATGTTCATCTCTCAAGAAAAATATCTAAGAGAAATGCTGAAAAGGTTTCAAATGGAAGATTCTAAACCTGTGGGTACACCTATGGTTACTGGATGTAAATTAAGCAAGGATGATGACTCGCCTGATGTTGTTCAAAGCTCATATAGATCAATGAATGGCAGCCTGTTGTACATCACAGCATCTCGCCCAGACATAATGCATGCTTTAGGAATGGTAGGAAGATATCAGGCTGCACCTAAACAGAGTCATTTGCAAGCTGTCAAAAGGATATTCAGGTATTTGAAAGAAACAATGACTTATGGTCTGTGGTATCCTAGAAATCAAAATTTTCAGCTCACTGCTTATTCAGATGCAGATTGGGCAAACTGTGTTGATGAGAGAAAAAGCACCAGTGGAGGAGCATTCTTCCTGGGTGACTCTTTAGTAGCCTGGCTTAGTAAAAAGCAAGGTTCCATTTCTTTATCAACCATAGAGGCAAAGTACATTGTTGTTGCTACCTGTTGCACTCAGGTATTATGGATGATCTAAACACTTGCAGACTTGGAGGTAAAATACACTGCACCAATCCCGATTCATTGTGATAACACTAGTACCATCAGTGTGTCTAAAAATCCTGTATTCCACTCCAAGACCAAGCATATTCCCATAAAATATCATTTTCTGAGAGAGCAGGTCACCAATCAAAATGTTCAGGTCCATTACATTCCAACCACAGAACAAATTGCAGACATTTTTACTAAACCTCTAGCCAAGACACCATTTGAATATCTCGAACAGAAGCTGGGTGTTATCCCGTCTCACATCTAAGAAAGTCCATCCTGTTAGGGGGAGTCTTGTGTTGATTGCATATCTGATACCTCATAAAAATACTGCAACAGCTCAGGGGGAGCGTGTTTTCTTTGACATTGATGCCAAAGGGGGAGAAAATGAGTGGTCTGGATCGGATGCTACAGTTGGAGGTCCAAACAGATTAGCGCAGCCGTTCAGGGTTGCCATCAATGCCAAAGGGGGAGATTGTTGGAAGGTTTACAATTGGGAGTGAGCATGTCATTGATGGCAAGAACAGCGATGGCAAAGATCAGCATAATCAGCAGCGCAGTGATAATGGAAGAGGAGGAGCCACAATGAACGTTGGATCCGTTGGATCTCATCCTGAATCCCCGATGACCATCAGATATGAATCCAGACAAGAAGAACGCACAGAAGAGGAGGACAGATCTTAGACGTCCGATCTAAGCGTAAGATCCAACCATCGTTGGATCAGGGAGAACTTGCACGTTCATTAAAGAGCAAGAAGAGGCGAAATGCGAAATGCCAAAATATGTTGGTCTGACTCCATTTCGGAGTTTCGTAGATCGGGACTTGAAGGCTTGAGGCCCTTCATCATAAGAAGGCGAAATCGCGAAGTGGCGAAATCGCTAAGTGCCGAAATCGCGAAATGCGAAATGGCGAAATGATCCTAGCCGTTGGATCAAGGTGTGATCTGGGTCGTCAGATCCAGGAGGTGAATATGGCAAACCACGTCAGAAAGGACAGTCGTGGACCGTTGGATCAAGAGGACGCGTGGTGAAAAATCAGAGCACCACAAAGACTCCATTTCGGAGTTTCGCAGATCGGGAAATCCAAAAGAAAGAGGTTCAAACTCGCGATACGCGAGATCACGAAAAGATCTTGACTGTCAGATCACCAAGGATTTTGTACCATTGATCTAAGCTCCATCTTGGAGCTTCGCCTATCGCGACTTGGAGTGACGAGAACCTCCATCACAGGAATCGCGAGATGCAAATTCATGATAAGATCTGGACCGTCAATTCACCAAGAACGTGGACCGTCGATCTGAGCTCCATCTCGGAGTTTCGCCTATCGCGACTTGGAGTGACGAGAACCTCCATCTAAGGAACAGCAAGATGCGAGATCACGAAAAGATTTGGACGTTTGATTCATCGAGATCGTGGACCGTCGATCAGGGTCGATGAAGATCATGAGTTCGAAGCGCCTTTTAGCGCAGCCTGTGGTCACCGCGTGTGGTCACATGGAGGAAGGGCCTAGTGTAGATGAGCTCCACCTCGGAATTTCGGGGATCGCGTCTGGGAGTGTCGAGACACTGGATCATACGAATGCCGAAATACCGAAAAGGTGAATTGTCGTTGTAACCAGTGGTCACCGCCTGTGGTCGCATAGAGGAGGCAGCTAGAGAAGCCAAGCTCCTTTTCGAAGCTCGTGACATGGAGAGTCAAGATGTCTCATCGCAGAATCTCCGAATTGCGAAAGTGCGAAACGGGTAAATAACGACAATACCCTTCAGAGTTAATCCAACAGTGCAGGTGAATTTGAGTATAATCGGAGGGCTATTCTTGCTCCTCACAATGTAACTGCTAGAAACCATTGATGGTTTCTGCCAGAAGAGCTGAAGAGTCTCTGGGAATCTTCTAATGGGATGAAGACAAGTCATAGGGGCGATTGACAGCTGGAAGAGGAGCCTGTAGCTGAAACAGAGAGGGTGAGCTCGACTGTAACAGAGAAGACGAAGAGTCTCAATTGCCAGAGAGAAAAAGGAATCTCGACATAACACCCAGTGATGTTGGACGCGTGGTGAGAACCACCAAAGAAGCTGAAGAGTTGCGATGATCAGGCAGAGCACTCGAGAGGTGGAGGATATCGGCGCGGTGTGAGAATGCAGAGGTATTGCGCGCATTGCATGCACAAGGTGCACAGAAGCTATAAGTACACGGTACAGAGAAGAGATGGGTGTTGTTGCTGTTGGAGTTGTTGTGGTTGTTGTTGTTGAAGGTGATTCATGTGTGAAGGAGGAGGAGAGCGCAGCAGCTAAATTGAACAGAAGAGGAACTGTGTAGTGAATGGACATGGCACACAGAGCATAAAAAGCAGAAGAACAGACAGTGCAAGTCATGTGTGCAGGAAGGCAGTGAGGCAGACAGAGCAACGAAATGCAGCAAAACAGTGATGAGTCTGGTAAGCCATTGTTGAACATTATATCACTATAATGAGTTTCAGTAGCAAAGATTTATAAAACAGGGTGGTAGGGAGGTGCTAGGGAGGATTGTTGTCCTTAGAGGTTCAAGTGGGTGCTTGAACATAGGGAGTTGGTGCTTCTTTCTAGTTGGTGCTAGAGAAACCAAGGAGTTGGTGCTTCCTTTTGGTTGGTGCTAGAGAATCTAGGGAGTTGGTGCTTCCTTCTAGTGGGTGCTAGAGAAAAACAAAGAGTTGGTGCTCTCGGCAAGTTGCAGCTTGCAAAACAGAGGTTGTAGCCTCACAATGAGTTGGTGCTCATATGTATGATAATGTAAAGAATGTAAATAATACTTATCATATAAAGAAGAAGAGGTTTTTACCCTGTATGGGTTTCCTCGAGAAAATATCTGTCCCTGTGTTTCTCATATATGTGACTGATGCTGAATGTGTCATTGCTTATTTCCCTGCATTATTGTGATCATCATTGAGTGCCTTGTAAAGAATTTAAAAGAAGCATAATTGTTTAAGCACGGGCACAACTGATTCACCCCCCCTCTCAGTTGTTCAACAGAGAAAGGGGCCATAATGCCCTGCTGATCCTTTACAAGGTCTTCGTCATGATTGATTTTCCATCTTCATGGTTGTCCAAGGTCTTGGTGGACAACAGGGATCACATGGCCCTTTCAAGTTTCTAGGCACTAGTTTATTGATTTCTTCAACCAAAAACACCCAAAAAAACCTTTTCTTTTTCCTTTTCCTTTGGTTTATTTTGCAATCTATGGTTTAAAAAGTTGCTTGATCTATTGTTAGATTGCTAGATCCAAGTGTTTTGATGGTCATAATTTACTTTCCTTGGATCCAACTTATGCTAAACGAGCATACCAAAATTTCAACAGAATTTGCTTAAGATCTCTCATATCTATAAGGTTGTTTTGGGATTTTCGCTTGGAAAATTAACATATGGATGGGTGCTAGTTTTGTTCTCATTTATATGCCAGCGTTGAGCCATTTTGTGATCTGTGTGTTAAACGAAGATGAACTGATCCTAAAATAGGACTAACAATCTAACTTCGATTGAAACGAATCACATTTTGAAGTTGGACATATAGGGTTTAAGTTTAT
This sequence comes from Picea engelmannii, assembly GCA_009831015.1. Lineage (NCBI taxonomy): Eukaryota > Viridiplantae > Streptophyta > Pinopsida > Pinales > Pinaceae > Picea > Picea engelmannii. Next base: position 4,433 of record ML853944.1, read on the forward strand.
GTTTCTTCAGATCTGAGTTTATTGGTGGTGAATATTGCATTTCCAATGGCATAACAACTCACTTGTTAATCATTTAGACAACTGAATGTGTGAGGTCTCTGTGACATATTCTGGTGCTAGTGACGAGGGTTTACAATTCTGGACAGTGGCTAAATTTGTGTTTAAATACCATATATCTGGGCAGCACTTTAACACATTTAAAAACTTTAGAAGCATTTCAATCAAATCGATGAGGAATATTGATGAACAATTTGGTCTATAACCCCAACGACCTAACACCCTAATTATGGTTTCATTTACATCATTGCCATTGGAAACTCCTTGACATGATTTGATTCTAGTTTATTCTTGTAATATCTCTCCCTAAACTCACATAAGCAAACAAGGTGTTTTCTTCCAGCTCTTTGGAACTTGTGATAATGGTACAACGGTTCACATGAATGGTTTAATTTTCAGTTTTGTTCCATTGCTTTTCTTGAAACATTTTGATAGATCTAACATCCAAAGCACCTCTGGAAACAAATCAATGCAATACATGATGCAACGACCTAACTCAATATGCTAACATCACGTTCATTTTAACACTATCTGAGGGCTTAATCACTGTTTTACTGCAGAATTTGTGCAAACATATTAAAGACAAGAACACATGGATCATTCATTCGATTCCTTTCCTTTGAGCACTGTGTATGCATGTTGACAAACCTGTGGTAATATGCTTTGAATGCTCACTGTTCTGTGGGTTATACTCTGCTCAAAATATCCTGTGGTAATATGCATTGAACAGTGACATCATTTTGAGTATGGTTGGCAATGGGCATATGGATTTGGTCACTATGGGCATAATATAAATATTCTTATGATTAGAATGAGGCACTAATAATCACTGAGGACACATATCTATTCGCTGCTCATTTCGTTGTCTGGAATATTTTTCATGGTCATAACTTAAGCATTCGGATCACTGTTTGAGATTGAAGCAATACACTGATACTCCATGGTTCAGATCTGACAATTAAACAGTGCACTAATGATCTCTGATTGGCTTATTGGATGATATATCTCTGTTAGAAGTTTGATGTTCTCTGTCTGAAATAACAACAATATACTTTCGTTTATCACCACAAATCTTTGGTACACGATCTCTCAATGATGACATTAATTGTTGATGCTGTGATGTGTTGAATGGATAACTAAATGTTCTTGATCCCTTTGATGATTAATGTTGTTCTTTATGGTTATGGTATACCAATGAATGCATGTTTCACATTGTTACTAGCATCTCACGATATATGAGAATTTGAGCAAGACTGACCTTTCTTGTTTCCAAGCATAACTTGGTAAATTAAATGAGCACATTGGCCTAAGATGAGTTTACTTTTAAAGCTGGCTCATATTGATTGTTAATCTACCTATTCACGTTTCCTAACTTATCATTGAGAGTGGGTATCATCAAATTAATAAAGTCTTTGTCAAGCCAAGTTAGAAGAGCTTCATTCACTACACAATCTAGCTTAGCTTGACCTTTAGGAACACCCTCCTTAGGTTAGGAAACCCCTTTCCTTAGCCTTAAAGTGAGAGGCAAGGCCATCGAGGTGACAGTGGGTGGCTTGCATAGTAGTTGCCCTAGGCTCTCCCAAAGAGGGTAGGACTATCCCTTCAAAAGAGTTTGAGCGGTAACAAGGAGGAAGAAGTATCTTCCACAAAATCAATCACTAAGATGGAACCAATACATTGTCTAATGATGTCATCTAGACAATGTCCAACGTTGAGAGGATCCTGTCGGGTGATGCATAGTAGAATATAGAAATTATTTTTTTTCCGAGTGACTTATGCAAATCTAACAGAAAAAAAGTACATGAAAAGTCTCTCATTTTCACCAAACTCAGGCCAAAAAAGTGCAATATGAAAGAGAGTGATGATTCATCAAAGGAAACTAGTAAGAAATAAGGTTTAATACGCTTGGTTTCACATCAACCAATAACAATTTAAATTGTGTTTGAAAGACTTGTCCTGAACAGCATGTATGAGTCTGCACGCAAACATGTTTGTGTCTAGGTCTGCAATAAAAGTGTTTGCTTTTTCAATTCTCTAAAGGTGGGACAAAGAGAAGATTTCTACCGAAGTAAAACCAGTGCTAATATCACCAAAATCCCCAAGCCAACTAAAAGATTGTACTGCACTTTGAATGTCTGTGCTTGCCCATGCATGGTGAGAATCTTGCAAACTGAAAATTCCAGTCAATATTGCCGTCTTTAACATGTTAAAAGAACATGATTTATCAATAAATGTTTTAGTAATGCGAAGCACAGATGATACGGGAGGAATATCCTGAATTCTTCCATTTGTCAAAAGAGGTCGTCCCAGTGCACACTGATCATCTTGAATTCTCACAGATTCACTCTGGCAAGTATCATCCATGGGCATACCTTCATCCCACAATTCAGGCTTCTGCCAGAAAGCATAGACCAGTATCAATACTATGCGACAGAAATCAAGGCATATTCATTAGAAAAGCTTAAAGTCAGCAGACTCCCATTTATATACAAACCCAAGGAAATAGTTTGAACACCGTCTCTTTCAGAATGGATAAAAGAAGTCAACTATCTTCACATATGAGATGAGAGACAAATGTAACTGATTCACTAGGAAACATAGAAGGATCGATCACAATTTATCTCTGAAGTAATGATGCACCCACTAGAAATTCGCAAAAGGAACAAATTTAACTAAGCTAAAATAAGAAGCACTTTCATAATAATGACAGTTCCTTTTTCTTCACTTTTTCTTTTGCCTTGAAAATGCATCAGATATTACATTAGTGCACAGAAACAGAATACATCACAGGAATCATATCAATGAGCCAGGCTGCAATAATACAAACTGCCCCTCCCTACATAGGCAAGGAATGCCATCATATCTTCCTTAGCCCCAATCTAAAGGGAGTCTACCTATGTGTTCCCAAGTATCAGAAACCAAAGTTAGGAAACAGCCAGAAATTGGTTTCCAGAAGTGGGTATGGAAAGGGTCCAGATAATATTAGAAACTGGAAACTTGGGGTAGACTTCTTAGGAAACTGGAGGAAACAAAAGAAATGCCAGGAAATGGTTTCAAATAACGGTAAAAAAAAAAATCTACTGAAATATATTATCAGGACATAGAGAAATAAAATCATAAAACACAATTTATAACGTGAATACCAATGCATAGACAAAAAAAAAATCATTTCCAAATTAAAAATTGAACTCAATATTCAATGTTCAAAAATCATACTACATAAATTTAAGGATTCAGAAAATAAAATCATAAATGTTAAAATGCCTATTGGCAACAGCATGGCTAATTAGGCTGTGCATCAAGAACTAGATCATCATCATCCTCCAATGAAAAATATGTCCAAACAAGTTAAAAACCCTTCTGAATGCACTTTTTTTTGCTGGTCTCCATCTGGTTGCTCTTTCTTGCAAAATCATAAATCTATCCTCTCTTTTCTCAGAGCCCTTCGAGTTACAAGGTTTTATTTTGATAGGTTATGGTTAGTGGTGCCTTTTAGGGTTAGGTAAGATGTTTACCCTTTAGTTTCATTGGACATTTGTAAAATGCCTTGAGAGGCTGGAGGGCATGGCTTGGCTAATATTCCAGATCAAGGAGCAGTCTTGGCAACTAAATGGCTTGTCATGGCTATGACAGGAGAGGCCTCTAGGCAATTTTTATTTTTTTTTCAGGGGAGGGGAATCCTTCTTATATTACTTCAGAGTACATCAGAATCAAGATGGTCACATCATGCAGATAATAATGCCAGGAAAGTCCCAATCTAAAAAGATGTAATGATCCCAAGCCATTATGCAAGGATCATCACGGTTTTGGTGTCTTTTTAAACCTTTATTGGTTGTGGCATTTCATCAAACACTTTGCTGAATTACTTGTTTAGATGCGTTTACTTGCTGAATGGCCTCTTGATTTCGGCCTTAGGGTTTACTGATGTGTTTATATGAATGTTTGCAGCAAATAACAAGAATATACAATCATGGACATACCTCAACCATATGCAATATGATAGACAAGCCAAAACATCTCAAATCTGCTTTTATTCATGAAATAGAGAAACCTGCTACGATAAAGATGCCGATCTGGAATGCTCAAGAGATGGCTCCAAAATAGAAGTATGAGCTGCTACAAAAAGCTCCCGACAATACAAAATAAGTCTCCAAAGGCTGGATAAGAGATGAAGACCAATACCAAGGTAGACCTAGCCGTATGAAGTGCAAAACCCTAACTGGATGATGCCACGTCCTGCTGGAATGCAGAAGCTCCTCAACAATTCGGCCCTGCTGCCAAATGTGTCCAATCACCCCAAGAAAGATGCCAAACAGTAGATCGGGTGATGGCAAGAACAACCCAGGTGCCCGAATCTCCAAGATCACTCTCAAACCCTATGGATCTGAACCTCCTCGAATGTATGGTGCGCCCTCCTGGATGGTTGAAACCCTAATAATTCAGCCTCTCTCCTAGAGACCTCCAACAGCTCCACCAATCCACTAGAATGATAGATCGGGGCACGGCAATGAAAACCCAAGTGCTCAACTAGGCCAAATACCTGTTAGATCCTTAGATCTAGCTATCCTCCAAGATGTGGTGCGCCCTCCTCTTGGGAAATCATCCCACTCTCAATACTGATGAATCCACCACCAAAACACCTCCGGAGTCCACCAAGAATAATGCTATAACACCTGCAAGGGAAACCCAATACCTGGAATTCCCAAAATCGCCTCTCCTCAGCTAGGACGAATCCTCCCTCAATGAATGGTGCGCCCCTCTTGCTGGAAACCCTAGCTGGTGCGCCCTCTCTCTCTCTGGCCCTGCAACTGATGTAGAATCCTCCTGCAACTGAGTAGATCTAGAACTAGAATGGTGTGGAAGAGTATTGCATCTCCGAGACCAAGCTTGGGACAAGCTAGGTGGAATCTTTTACCACTGAATCGTCCTCTAGGGTTTGGCTTTTATCTTTTGCCAACTACTTTTCCTTTGGACCTTTAGCCCCTTCTTCCCATGAAATGAGTTACAATCCCTTCTTGGGTCAATACACCCGAAAATCCCAAAAGATAAGGAGACGAAAGGAAAGAAGTATGGAAGGTGATAAGTATGATCGAGAATGGACGATGACTCTTCAAGGAACCCCTCCAGTAGCACCCTATTCCCGAGGGTGACCAACTTACTAGGACAAAATGACACCCACCAAGGTTAAATAAGGCAAAGAGTATAAATTCCAAGCAAACGTTATGTAATCAAGAAAGATTCTTTGCAACATGTTCAAATGCTTCAAATATTAGAGTGACACTTACCATGATACCAAACTCATTACCTCATGGAGCAAGACATGTTGTCCTCTAGGGCCAGGCCGGTGTGGTGGATGTTTCTGCTGCTGGTGATGTGTAGAATGCATCAATGAAAAAGATGGGCCATTCGGAGCTATGCTCTGTCCATCTGGCTCTCGACACTCCATGTCTGCAACCTGTGAGCCTCGAGACATAATCTCCTTAGTTACCCCTAGGTTGGGGATAACACTCCCTAGAGCAAACTAACGATAGCAAGGTAAATCTACAAGGGTGTAAGCCCTTTTACTCCTTGTAGCAACCTTTGCAAAATAGCCTTTTTCAATGACAACAAGATGGATCTTGATGGAGGGTGTATGTCCTTATACTCCTCCAAGGATATAGACAAATTAACCTTGAAACAAGTAGAAACAACACAATATGCAGAAATTCCTTACCAATTCCAAAAGATAGCATGAAAAACCCTTCTTTATCAAGAATATCCCATCACAATTGCAAACAGAGAAGCATCAAGAGATAGCGTCCAACTTCTTCCTCTATTAGACACGTAAAACCATCGACAAAGCACCAAAGAGAGATAGAGCGAATTGCCCAAGTAGGGCGAAAATTTCAGCCAAAAGTGTATGTAATTCTCAAGCACATGATGATAAAATGAGATGGAAATGACCTTTGTTTACATGAGGTCATCCAACTCTAATCTGTCCATTTTAATTTGTCAACAAGAATATAAAAGAGGGTCGACCCTCTAATTTGCCTTTTACAACTTAAAATTACAAAATACATAAAGTAATTCCCCCTTTAGGAGTGACATCATGCCCTGAAGGTTGATAGAGGGCTCCCAAATGAGACATTTTGCCTCTTGATGAAGATCGCTAGGCCTCCAAAGGCCATGTGCCTTGCCACCAAGTGCTCTAGTGCATGCCAAGTGTCTCTCTCCATCAAACCACATCACATAACCATCAAACCATGAAAACCCATCAAAACCCTAGCCTCCAAGTGACATCTAGGGCGTAGAAGGTAGCGTTTTAGGCCTCCCAAGGCCAACGTTGAGGTTCAAGGGGCCATAAAGTGACCATCTCATGGTGTCCAAGTGCCTCCAAAGACAACGTTCATCCTCCCAAGATTTCAATGAGAGGGGGTTCATCATCCAACCTATGGGCTTCATGCCCCTATGAAGGTCCAAGCAACCTTATGCCTCCATGAAAAAGCTTTCACCTAGCAAGGCCCTACAAAGACAAACAATTACACCCTCCAAGAGTCCACAAGTTACAAGTATCATGCCAAGTAAGCCATTGGGGCACCATTTGATGGTTTGGGTCCTGTTAACCCCCCATGCCTAGGGTTAACTAGAGGAGATCATGTCTCATGGACCACAATGGAGACAATGATCCCAACCATGATGTGATCAGCATGTCCACAAATGGAAACCAAGCAGCCCCCTTCAGATTGCCTCTACAGCTATAGATCAGCCAAGGCTCATCACATCTAGACAATTCAGTGTATGGGAGATGGTAAGCCAGCGTCACCATGAGGTATGTTAGTCCTTCTTTTATGCGAAGTGTAGTGCCTAATTTATTGGACATGTGGATGAGAATCATTCATTGAAGTTGGATAATGGATCATTGGCTTTGGAAGTTCTGTTTGTTGTCTCGTTTCACCTTGGTGGTTAGCTTCTGTGCCCTAGTCCCTGTTATCAACTTATCGCTCAATTTGTACTTATTCCAAAGGAAAAGGTTAAGGGAAGGCAAATTGGCATAACAGGAAGTTATCCTATCACTGTCACATCAATAGGATACCTTTTTCTATTTAAGGTTGATGGCCTAGGGGAGACAACCCCAGTGACCTGGGGGTTTGAGAAGGGAAAGGTTAAAGTGTCTATAAAAGTATCCCCTCTCACAAGTCACACTGATCAGAAAGTCTCAAGGTTTTAACCAATGAAATAATGAAGTGCTTAGATGTACCTGCCCAGAACAAAGCAACAAGAAAACGATATATTTTGCAAGTACAGCTTGTTGTTAGTACTTCATAAAACGATGGACTTATCAATAAAAGCAATAGTTGATGTATGATGAAGAAAACAGAATTTTATAACAGCAATATTTATAAGATGCTAGCTTCACAATAAATGCCTTGAAAGAGCTTCACAATAAATGCCTTGAAAGAGCTTCACAATGACCCAAAATAATCACTCATTAATAGCAAAGTACTAGCATTTGTCAGAAGCTAATTAGGCAATGTATAAATCAACTTTACAATTGCTTTTAGGTGCTTTTAATGTGAATAAATGCCTTGAAAGAGCTTCACAATGACCCAAAATAATCACTCATTAATAGCAAAGTACTAGCATTTGTCAGAAGCTAATTAGGCAATGTATAAATCAACTTTACAATTGCTTTTAGGTGTTTTTAATGTTACAATAGATCGCTGCAGCTTACTTTTGTAACAGCAGCAAGTAGGTTAGTAGATTAGTCTATTCTAGGGTTAGGAAAAGTTAGTAGAGAGCTTGAGGTAAAAGTTTTGAGAGAAGTTTTGAGAGTAGTTTTCATCAATCACTCAAGTGCAAGGCTTAGATCAGTGCTTTTAGGGTAAATGGAGTCTCTTTAGGCAGCGGGAATCTTGAAGGGACAAATTGATAATAAGAGAGCTAAAAACAAGAAGGTCAATGATTGAAGTGTTGGTAACCCAAGGCTTCAATCACTAAACCCTAGGGGGAAAATGGCCACTAGGAAGTAGGTAACCCTAGGCCCCAACGGTTTTACTCCTTTAGTTCAAGGATGAAGGATGAAGTGGATAACCCTAGGCCCTTAGCACAAAGCTTCAAGAATACAGGTTTCTAGCATAATCTAGTACGTGAAAAGTTATTAAGGCAAGAACAATAACATGTGATTTAGCCTCCTAGAGTTTTAAGCTAGCAATTTCATAATCTTGGAAGAAATGCAAGATAAATACACCATAATCATTCAAATGAAGAAGAATTGCAGAAAATTTACTTACATTCACCAAGAATCATTTAGCAATAGGCCTAGTTGAAGACTTCCACCAAGAAAAATGCTAATTTACACCAAAAATAGCCTCCTTCAAGAAGTGCACACCAAATTTCAGCCAATCAACCCTAATTAGGGCACAAATTTCAGGCCTCACTTAAGTGTGAGTGAAAGATGATGAAAAATAAGAGAGATTTTTCCCTTATTTATACAGTTACAATGACCTTTAATTTACAAATTAGGTCAAAAGGGCCGACATGGCCAGTTTACATGTAATATCCAGCTTTTACATAAAAATGACAAATTAAACCCTAAATCAAGCAGAAAAGGTGATGACATGCCCCTTTAGGGTAACGTTAGGCCTCTCTAGTGAAACATTGGCCTCCAGGAGAAAAACGTTAGACCTCCCAAGGCCTCTAGACCAAGCCACACGTGCCACTTAGCACACAATTGCCTCCAAAGTGTCCATCAAACGTTGGGTGACATCAAGGGTCACAGATGTGACGTCATGGGCCTTCCAAGGCCAACATCATGGTGGGAGGGAAAGACCCCCCTGGGTACAGGCCTGCCAGGTTGTCTCTGGTGGAACCCCCTCTTCTCTCTCCGGTGCAAGCCTCTGACATGTGTCTACCCCTGGCTAGGGTCTCAGCATCCATCTATTGGGATTTTAGCCCTATGGAGGTCCAAACTAATCATCTCCCCATGTGTACTTGTTCGTCGGGTGTGGCCCTGCAACAACAACAAGTACGCCCTCCATGGGCTCATAAGTCACAGGGATCATAGCAATGTCAATCACATCTAATAATCAAGTTATCTAAACATGTGCATAAAACCCCCCTTTCCCAGACAAGTGCTCAAAGACATTATGTTATTCTACAAGCCAAGTTTGAGTGGACGTTACGAGGTCCTATTGGGCTAATTCTCATTGGACGTGGGATGTTTCCAAGTGAAGACAAATCCAGGCCATGTAAGTGGATGAGGTGGTGTAGGGATGTTTAAGCAATGGGTGCAGTGATGACAGGGGAATGTATGGCTTACCTGTGGGTGCCTCTGAAGAGGGTGAGTTGCACCTTGTCGTGAATGCAAATGTTTCCAAGCCCATTCAATGCCTTTTAGCCTTTTGCCTTATTGCTTTTTCTTTCAAGAGACTAGTTAGGGGACACTGCCCTGGCGTGGTGACCAGTGGTGACAATGTTCCCCACAAGCATTTCACGGAGATGAGAAGTTTGGCTCGTGATGAGACCCCCTTTCTTTTGGCTATGCCACCAAGAGCCACTACCCTGGCATGGTGACCAATTGAATGGTAGTGTCATACCGCTACATGCCTCTGGACCTTGTTGACCGCTCGTTTAGCACGGAGGTCAACTCATTTTCATGAAGATTGTCTATGTCGAAGACAGCAGGGTTCTACTGGGTGTTTTTAAACACCAGCACTTATATTTTTGTAAACGGGATCTCCGCACCCCTGCAAGGGTAAATAATGTAATAATGTCTGCATGGATCATAGTTAGGTCAGGTACCTTGGAT
>WSFP011383039.1:0-29265 GCA_009831015.1 Picea engelmannii
TTCGCTCAACATTCATGGCTTTGGATCTACCACCAAGAAAAACCCTCAAGAGGGTAGTGGAGAAGTATAAACCTAATACTATTTTTCCACATAAAACTATGTTAGGAGGAGAGGAAACCAAGAGTATTTTAAATTCTTTATTTATGTTAATATTATGGTAGATGTGGGAGGTATTTACAATGCATATATTTTATATTGATCGGTCAGTTGCAATATAATATTATGTTATATTATATTGCCATGCATATATTTTACAGCGTTGCTGCCATGATCCCTTGGGACTGGCCATAACATTCACATTCACATTACATCTCTCTTTTTTGTGTTTTGCTATTAAGTGTAGATTACATAAACCCTAAACCTAGCAAGCCAAACCCTAAACCCTTACATAAACCCTTAATCCCTCAATCTTAGTTAATCACTAGTCTCTTAACACAAAATCCCTAAATTCCCTAACCCCTTAGCCATCGACTCTTAAACACTTAAACCCTAATCCCTAATCCATGTCTATTTTAAGGGTGGAAGATATTGCTAATGATGAAGAGTTCCCAATGGGCATGGTATCTTCCCTTTGTCTAGAAAAATGGTCATCAGAAGAAGTCTCAGGTAGAGATAATGGTTGCAACATATACCTTATGCTTTTCATTGCAAACCCTAGCTTTTCTCAAGACATGGTGTGTGATGTTGATCTTGAATTGAATAATGGCACTGATACTTTTCCTCTACCATCTTGTCTTGATGATATCTCATTTGAAGATGCAAGATTCCCTCTGTTAAAAGATCATGGAGCATCCTCTTTACTGCACTGTTGGCACTCCAGTTTACTCGTTACTTCTTCTTCAAGAAGTAAGAAGTGTCGTTATTATAGCAAACTTGTCGCAACATCCATCAAATGCAACATATTTATAGATTTTGTAACGTCCCAATTCCGACGTAAAAAAGTCCTAAGTGACCGTTGTTATTTTGACTTGGTGAATATACTAAGGTGACTGTTGGAGGGGAAAACCTAGTTTCCAAAACGTCGCAATTGCGACATACATCTTCACAAACGTGGCAAGAGAGACGTTCCAGTGGAAAATGTGGCAAGAGAGACGTTCCAGTGGAAAACGTGGAAAGAGCGACGTTAACGTGGAAAGAGCGACGTTAACGTGGCAAGAGAGACGTCAACGTGGCAAGACCGACATTATCGGGCAATATGATTTTTTTTTTTAATAAATTTCCTCTATTTTGCGACAATATGGACTATTTTGTCCATAACGCCGCAAATAAAACATCGGAATTTTTACAATATGTACTAGTGATGCCATTCCATGCCATGTCTTTCCTTGCCTTTCCTTGTCATTCCATTCCATGCCATGGCATGTCATTCCATATCATGTCATTCCATGTCATGTCATTCCATGTCTTGCCTTTGCATGCCTTGTCATTCCATGCCTTTCATTTCTTTTCCTTTCCATGTTATGCATTTCCATGACTTTCCTTGTCATGTCGTGACATGACATGCCTTGCCTTGCCATTCCATGTCATGCCATGCCATGCCTTGCCTTTCCTTTCCATTCCATTCCATGCTTTTCCATAACTTTCCTTTCCATTCCATTCCATGCCTTTCCATGTCTAGCCTAACAAGGTGTTAAATTTTCAAACATATGTAATAAGCACTGAGAAAAATATTAGTGCCGAAGATCCTCCAACAAATGGTATTTCGGTCAACGAAATGATAGCAGAGGAGCCCCACTAGCTGAAACCTAGTGCTTCAGATCCAATACAACTAATGGTCCATCCATCTGAGTCCCAGTTTGAGTTTTATAGTGATTTGCAGCTCACCTCCTCAATCCATTCAGGGACATGTTGCCAAATTGGTTCAAGGGCATAAAATCCAAACCAAGCAGCATAACGGAGTTCCATAATCTCCCACAAGTATATTTTTCCAAGGCCCATGCGACCACGCTACCCACAATCGCTCGACACATTTCTTGAAAATCAACTTCTTGATCAAAAATTGCACTATGCCTCATTGAGAAAAACCCTAGTGTTGGAGATCCTCCAACAAATAGTTTTATGATCAATGAAATGATAGAGAAGGGGCCCCACTAGTTTAAACTCGGTGCTATGGATGTAAGTTTTAAACCTGTGAAGTAAAGAAATGCATATAGATTCTTAAGAAAAATAGAATCGAGTCAATGGCTCATACACATAGTACACAAAGATTTATACCAAAAACCCTTAACCGGGAGAAAACCATTAAACTCTTCATTATATTAATTTCACCATTCACCATACAATATATACAATGTTTTTAGGTATCCAATAGATACCAAAACCCTAATCCCTTAATCTGGGACCCCCCTAGGAAGCGCTCGACACACATGACACAAAGAGCGAAGGAAGTTGGGATCGTCAGACGCAGTTGTCGAATCTGATTCCCCCACACACACTCATGCAAAGAATATAACACATACCCAACATTCTCCAACTTGTTGTTTTCTTTGCATCCAGGGGTCCACAAGATTATATAGTCAACAATCTAGGGCAACAATGCCCATTGTTACTCTACACCAGGAGAACTTTTATGTACTCACAGACTTTGTTAATGAATCTGCAACATTCTTAAAAGTGTCAACCTTTTTCAGCAACACCTTCTTTTCTTCAACCATGTCTCTCACAAAGTGATACTGAACATCAATATGATTTGTCTTCGAATGATAAGTTGGGTTCTTTTCCAGGAAGATTGCGCTCTGACTGTCACAATCTAATCTCACTGCTTGTTGTATCAACCCAATACCTAAACACAATCTCTGTAACCATATTGCTTCCTTGCTTGCATGAGTGGCGTCCATGTATTCAACTTCTCTAGTTGAGAGTGCCACTACATCCTATCTTTTTCTCATCAAACTGATTTCTCCTCCAAATAGGTTAAACACATACCCACTTGTAGATCTTTTTTGATCCAGGTCTCCAGCCCAGTCTACATCAACAAATCCATGTATGTCCACCACTCTGTCCAATCCTGGTCTTCCTTGGTAGCACAATCCATAACTGGTAGTGCCACGAAGATACCTGAAGACCCTCTTTACTGTTGTCCAATGCTCCTTCTCTGGTTTTGACATATACCTGCTCAAAAATCCCACTGCATGTGCAATGTCCGTTCTAGTACATACCATTGCATACATCAAACTATCAATTGCACTGGCATACGGAACATGGGACATGTCCTCTTCTTCTTCCTATGTCTTGGGACATTGATCTACAGATAACTTTACACCTATAGGAATAGGAACCTTGACCGGTTTACTTCCATGCATATTAAACCTCTGCAATATCGTCTCAACATATTTCCTCTGATTCAACTAGAGTTTCTTGTTTGCATGATCTCTTTTAATCTCCATTCCTAGAATGAAATTATTAGCACTGAGATGCTTCATGCCAAATTTGGAGGATAGCTGTGATTTCACCTCCTTGATAACATCCATGTTATTTCCTACCAGCAACATGTCATCAACATACAACACTACATAAATAAAGTAATTACCAACCTTCTTGGAATATACACAGTGATCATCCCTACTTCTCACAAATCCCAATCCAAGGATGTATGTGTCAAAATTTTGGTACCACATCCTAGGTGATTGCTTCAGACCATATAGTGACTTCTTTAGCTTACAGACAAGCTCTTTCTTTCCCTTCACTACAAATCCTTATGGCTGCTTCATGTAGATTTCTTCTTCCAGATCCCCATGTAGGAATTTTGTCTTCACATCCATTTGTTCCACTTCAATATCAAAAGCAACAACAATATATAAAAGAAATCTAATAGACGTTAACTTGGCAACAGGAGAAAAAATCTCACCAAAGTCAATTCCCTCTACCTGGGAATAACCTTTTGCTACTAGCCGAGGTTTGTATTTCTCCACTTTTCCTTCTGCATTAAACTTATTCTTAAACAACCATTTGCTACCAACAGATTTTCTTCCAACTGGAAACTCAACTATATCCCATGCCTCATTCTTATCCAAGCCATCCATTTCTTTAAGCATGGCCTTCTTCCATAGTTTACTATCCTCTGAATTCACTTCTTCCCTGACATTTCTGGGATCATCATCAGTAATAGATAACGAAAAATTAGAATGAAAATTAGGTGGACTATACCTTTCTGGTTGCCTTCTTTCCCTCATTGATCTCCTCAATACTGTGGTATGAGTTTATTCTTCTTCTGCTTCATCTTCTTCAGACTATTTAGATTTTGCATCATCCAACTCAAGCTCTATTTTCTCAGGTTCGTCTTGCCTTGGTAGGAATTCCTGTTTGGACACATCTTTTACCTCTCTAAAGAAAACATCCCAACTGTAAACAATCTTCTTAGTTTTTGGGTTCCAAAGCTTATAACCTTTCAAACCATCTTTATAACCCATAAAGATACACTTTTCAGCTTTATTATCCAGCTTACTCCTATTTTCCTTTGGAACATGTACATAAGCATCACAACCAAACACTCTGAGATGTTCAAGAGAGGGTGTCTTACCAGTGCATACCTCGTGTGGATTTTTATCATCCAGCACTGATGAGGGTGATCGATTAACCAGGTAACATGTTGAACCCATTGCCTCTACCCAGAATTCTTGTCCTAACTCGACACCGTTGAGAATTCTCCTTGCTTTTTCCATCAGTGTCTTGTTCATCCTTTCTGCAACTCCATTCTATTGAGGTGTGTATGGAGTAGTATTCTGCCTTGCTATACCACACTTCTTACAGAATTCTTCGAATTCATTTCCTCAGAATTCTCCACCATTATCTGTCCTCAATACCTTTATTTTATTTTCTGTTTGATTTTATACCAGAGCCTTAAACTCTTTAAATTTATCAAATACCTCAGATTTATTTCTAATAAAATGAATTGATGTGTTCCTTGAGAAATCATCTATGAATGAAACATAATACACATATTTTCCTAGGGATGGAATAGGAACAGGTCCAAACACATCACTGTGTATCAACTCTAAGATCCCCTTTGCTCTTGTAGCACTAGATGGGAATCTTACTCGATTATGTTTACCATATATGCAATGTTCACATAAATCAAAATCCAGAGTGCAATTGGACATACCTTCAACCATACCTTTACTGTGTAGTGTTCAAAGGCCCTTTTCTCCAATATGCCCCAGTCTTTTATGCCACATCATGGTCTTCTTTTCAGGGACAATATTGTTCTTGTCTCCTTCATTTCTTTGCTCAAGGAAAACATAACTGTTACACCCATTAGTATAAGTTCTTCCCAACAACTTGTACATAGTTCCACACCAAACTCCCCTCATCAACACCATTTCCCCTCGTACCATCTTGCAAGTGCCCTTTCCCAATACAGTATCCACTCCTGCATCATCCAACTTTCTTACATATATTAGGCTCCTGGCTAGTTTTGGAATGTGCAGAACTCCAGGGAGATTTCTAATCCTTCCATATTTTAGCAGTAACTTAACCCTTCCACATCCCATGATTTTGGTTGTTGAGCCATCTCCTAGGAATACATCACGACCATCATATTTTTCATATTCACAGAACCACTCCCTGTGAGGAGTCATATGGTATGACGCACCTCAGTTGATCAAACATACATCATAGTCTGCATGTGTGCCTGTAGATGCCAAGTAAACATCACCTCCTTCTTCAGTGGAGGTTTTCGCCTATGTTGAAGAGGTACTGTCACATCCCTTTGGTTTATAAACCTTCTTAGACTTGCAATCTTTCTTATAATTCCCTGTTTTACCACACTTCCAACATTTCCTCAAAGATTTTATTGGATACTTAGATCTACCTTAAGATTTAGACCTCCCCCCCAAAGACTTACCGGGATTCCTGTCTTGGGTACAACCTCTTACAAATAAAGCATATGTGTTATGATCATCCATTCTTTTCTACCTCATCTCTTCAGATAACAAGGATGCAACTACATCCTCATAGTTCAATGTAGATTGAGTGGTACTACCAATTGCTACACCAGATTATCCCAAGAGTCTGGCAAAGAACATAACAAAGTAATACACTTATCTTCTTTTGTAATTGTAATATTAACAGATACAAGTAGACTTACCATAGTATTAAAGGAATTTCTATGTCCTGTCACAAAATCTCCATCTTCCATCCTAAGATGATACAACTTCTTTCGAAGAAACAACTTGTTTACCGAGGACTTTGATTGATACAAATTCCCAAACTTATCCCATAGTTACTTGGTTGTAGATTCTCCTGAGACATTCAAAAACACTGAATCTGCCAGGCAGAGTTGAATAGTACTCCTTGCTCTTCTATCCAACTTCTCCAAATCTTCCTTTGACATACCAGTAGGTGGTGTACTAGTAGTTTGTGTACTAGTAGGTTGTGTACTAGTCGTATGTGTGCCAGTAGACTGCGTACCAGTAGGCTATGTACCAGGATCCACAACGATCCATTGTTCTTTGTCTACAAGAAGTTCCTCCATCTTGAGCTTCCATAGCTCAAATTTTTTACCATTGAACTTCTCTATCTCGATTCTAGAAGAACTTGCCATTCCTCTTTCTACACTCGAATAACCACTACAAAAGATCCCACTAAACCCATGTTTATCATAGACCAAAGGTTAACTTGATCTATCAAGACCGAGACAAACCCTCAACAACAAATATGTCCCTATGAAGCCAAAAATGAGCTCTGATACCACATGTAATTTTTAAACCCGTGAATTAAAGCAATGCATATAGATTCTTAAGAAAAACAGAATCGAGTCAATGGCTCATACACATAGTACACAGAGATTTATACCGGAAACCCTTAACCGAGAGAAATCCTTTCAACTCTTCATTATATTAATTTCACCATTCACCATACAATATATAAAATGTTTTTAGGTATTCCATAGATACCAAAACCCTAATCCCTTAATCCAGGATTAATTTAGAAAACCACTAAAAATAGCAAAATCCACTAAAATAGAAAAAAACGCCCAAAAAGGAAGTTGGGATCGTCAGACGCAGTTGTCGAATATGACATGCCCACACACACACATGAAAATAATATAACACATACCCAACATTGGATCCAATGCAACTGAAGGCTCATCCACCCAAGTCCAATTTTATTTTTATCGCAAGTTGTAACTCACCTCCTCAAGCCATTCAGGGACATGTCACCAATTTGGTCCAGGGGCATAAAATCCAAACTGAGCATCATAACATAGTTCTGTAAGCTCTCGAAAGTATTTTTTTCCGAGGCCCATGTGATCATGTTACCCACAATTGCTCGACATAGTGTTCTTGAAAATCAACCTCTTGTTTAGAAATTACATTATGACTCATTGAGCAAAACCCTAATGTCGGAGATCCTCCAACAAATGTTTTTTCGGTCAATAGAATGACAGTGGAGGGGCCCCAGTAGATGAAACCCGATGCTCTAAATCCAATTAAACTGATGGTTCGTCCATCCGAGCCTATGTTTGAGTTTTATCGTGAGTTGCAACTCGCCTCCTCAATCCATTCAGGGACATGTTGCCAATTTGGTCCAGGGGCATAAAATCCAAATCGAGCATCATAATGGAGTGTTATAAGTTCCCACAAGTCTTTTTGTACAAGTCCAATGCGACCATGCTACCCACAATCGCTCGACACATTTTTCTTGAAAATCAACCTCTTGTTCAGAAATTGCACTATGCCTCATTGAGCAAAACCATAGTGTCGGAGATCCTCCAATAAATGGTTTCTCGGTCAACAGAATGACAGTGAAGGGGCCCCACTAGTTGAAACTTAGTGTTTTGGATCCAATGCAACTGATTTTCCATCCATCCAAGTCTCTGTTTGATTTTTATCGCAAGTTGCAACTTGCCTCCTCAAGCCATTCAGGGAAATGTCGCTAATTTGACCCAGGGGCATAAAATCTAAACCGAGCAGCATAACAGAGTTTTGTAAGCTCTCACAAATATGTTTATCCAAGGCCCACATGACCACACTACCCACAATTTCTTGACACGTTGTTCTTGAAAATCGACCTCTTGTTCAGAAATTGCACTATACCTCATTGAGAAAAACCCTAGTGTCGGAGATCCTCCAACAAACAGTTTTCTAGTCAACAGAATGACAGCGGAGGGGCCCCACTAGCTGAAAACCAGTTCTCTAGATCCAATGCAACCGATGGTTCATCCATATGAGTCCCAGTTTGATTTTTATCGCGAGTTGCAACTCGCCTCCTCAAGCCATTCAGAGACATGTTGGTATGGAAATGCAAGGAAAGGAAAGGAAAAGAAAGCCAAGGAAAGGAAATCTAATGCAAGACATGACAAGGCTAAGCAAATTTAGGAATTTCAAGGAAAGGAAAGGCCTAGGTCTAGGTAAATCCTATTAATTGTGATAATCCATGTTTCAAAACTATGAAGATACCTTAGATATATTAATAAAGAGAGATTATGTTATGACATTGAAATTCTCATGCTAGTGTTTTTATATAAGATAGATGAGATAACAAGTTATAGAATTATATGTTTAATGAATACTTTGATTGTAATTTTTGCATATTAAACTTGTTCATTTAGTACAAGCATTATTTGTCTTAGTAAAGAAAAAAGGTATGATACATGAATGCAAGGCAAGGCAACGCAAGGCATGGAAAGACATGGCATGGCAAGGCAAGGCATGGCAAGGAAATGAAAGGCATGGCATGGAAATGAAATGAATGGCATGGCATGGCATGGCAAGGAAAAGCATGACAAGGCAAGGCACGGCATGGCATGGCATGGAAAGGAGAGGCATGGAATGGCAAGGAATGTAAAGGCATGGCAAGGAAAGGCATGACATGGAAAGGAAAGGCATAGCATGGCATGACATGGAAAGGAAAGGCATGGCATGGAAAGGAAAGGAAAGGCATGACATGGCATGGAAAGGTAAGGCAATTCATGGCATGGCATGATGTGAAAATGAAAGGCATTTCATGGCATGGCATGGAATGGATCAATAATACCTTGAAGTGCCATGGCATAACTTGCCTTACCAAGTCATGCCTTTCCTTGCCTTGCCTTTTTTTGCCTTGCCTTGCCTTGCCATGCCATTCCATGCCATACCATGGCAAGGAAAGGCATGGCATGGCATGGCATGGAAATGAAAGGCATAACATGTAAAGGCATGCAAAGTTAAGGCATGCAAAGGAAAGGCAAGGCATGGCATGGAATGGAAAGGCAAGGCATGGAAAGGCAAGGCATGGCATGGCATGGAAAGGCATGACATGGCATGGAATGGAAAGGAAAGGCATGGCATGGCAAGGAAAGGCATGGCATGGAAAGGCATGGAAATTCACGACATGGAAAGGCAAGGCAATGCAAGGCAAGACATGACATAGCATGGCAAGGCAAGGTATGGCATAGCATGGAAAGGAAAGGCAAGGCATGGCATGACATGGCATGCAAAGGAAAGGCATGGAATGGCATGGAAAAGAAAGGAAATCCATGGCATGGCATGGAAAATCAAGGAAATGCATGAAATGTAAAGGTAAGGAAATGCAAGGCATGGCATGACAAGGCATGCAAAGGCAAGGCATTATGGATCAATAGTATAATTATACTACACCATAAGGATGGAACATTGTTAAGTTTAGAGTTGTTATTAGGTTTTTTTCAATTTACTAGAGAATTCAATGCATTTACAAAACAACAACATAAAGACGATCACTGAAAGAAACACAATCACAAGGTACACAACATTTTATCCTGGGAAGCCCTCATTGGGGAGAAAACCCAGAAAAACTTCCTCGATAATAGATTTCCAATACAATTCCAAGACTAAGACCAAACCACCAAGAATAAACTAGGACTGAGCATGTGCCTCTCTTCTCCTTCCTCCTTCAACTGCAATCACCTTCAAAATATGCACACTAGATGAGTGAGTGAGTGAATGAATAAGTGAGGCACCATCCTCACTTATAAATACTAGCTGAGGAGGCGCTTATGGTTATGTCTCTTCACTTATTAGGGCCGACTTCTTCCAAGAGTGGTTAAAACCACTTTATAAAACCTAGGGGATGACTTTACAAATACCACCATATAAATATGGTTTGACCAATCCACAAAAGGGGATTTGGCCTTATACTATTCCCAACATGATCAATCCACAAAAGGGGATTTGATCTATAAGATAATAACTCAATTATAATTAGAATATTCTTTGAATTTACAATATTTCAACACTCCCCCTTAACGAGAAGGGTATTCTACTGACATAACCCAATACAACATCATCAAGATAAAGAGAGGGAAACATCATCATCAACATCTGGAACACTAAATGGCACATCTACAAATCATCAGAAGTTTTTCTCATCATCAATATCATCATCATTCACAACATGGAGCTGGAGTAACATCATCACCATGATCAACATGAAGCTGAAACATCAACATCGATATCATGAATCTAGTACAACATCATCAACAACACGAGGCTAATAAAACATCATCAACAACACAAGGATGGTGCAACATAATAAAAAACATGAGGTTGATACAACATCATCAACAACACGAAGCTGATACAACATCATCAACAACACGAGGCTGATACAACATCATCAAGAGGAAACATAATGAGGTAGGTGAAACAACAACATTTTTTGGTACTCTGACAGACCATCCTTACCGGACCTTCGAGATCTTCCCAGGAATCATAAGATTCCCTAGGATATAAAATCATAACAAGCTACCACGTGGTACTCTGATAGACTACCCTTACTGGACCTTTGAAATCTTCCCAAGAATCATAAGATTCCCTAGGATATAAAATCCTAACAAAGATACCACTATTGACCACAGCTAAAATATACATTCACAAGTACTTTGGCAGACCATCCTTACCGGACCTTCGGGATCTTCCCAGGGATGATCAATCCCCTAGGATATAAAATCCTAACGGATCTACCCGTTGTTGGTAAGGATATTATAGTATCATCAACATCACTCCCCCTTTCGAGGGAGGTCCTTTCAGACAATGCCAAGCTTGTCTCGGAAGTAATCAAACTTCACATGAGACAGAGGCTTGGTCAACACATATGCAACCTGCTCATATGTGCCAACATATTGGAGTTTTACATCTCCCCTATGCACCATATAGTGAATGTAGTGATATTCGATTTCTATGTGCTTTGACTTATCTTGGAACACTGGGTTCTTCATCATCTTTATGCAACTTTGGTTATCACACAGAATCATGGTGGCCTCCATCTCCATATTGAATAGACCTATCAACAACTTCCAAATCCATATGGATTTACAATTGGCAAAACATGCTGCAATGTATTCTTCTTTTGTCGTTTTGAGAGAAATATTGGATTGCTTCGTGCTTTTCCATGAAGTCATGCTTTACCTCAGACTAAAACAACATCCTGAATTTCTCTTTCTATCATAAGAACTTATAGCCCAATATGAATCAGTATAACCATACAGTCTGAAGTCATGATCTCCAGTATAATAGAGACCATAATCCAACGTACCCTTAAGGTATCTCATCGCATGCTTTGCAACTACAAGGTGAACATGTTTGGGATCTACCAGATACTAACTCAAGGTGTTCACATCAAAGCATATATCTGGCCTAGTATTCGTCAGATACATCAACGAACCAATAATCTGTGTATATAGAGTAGCATCAACCAACTCTGTCGAAGTATCAACTAGGAGCTTCAAATTTGTTTCCATGGGTGTGTTCATGGATTTACATTCAAACATGTCAAATCTCTCCAGTATTTCAACTGCATACTTCCCTTGGTTAAGGAAGATCTTCTCTGGACTCTACCAAACATCAATACCTAAGAAATAATGCATCGGGCCTAGGTATTTCATCTCAAACTCTGCAGAAAGATTCTTCTTACAATCTATGATGAGCTTTTCTTCTCTTCTTAATAATAAGTCATCCACATACATTAGAAATATAACTAGCTCATCATTCATAACCTTGAAGTAAAGGTTAGAATAAGATTTACTCTTGGTAAAGCCCAAGCTTGTCAGGAAACTATCAATTCTTCCATACCAAGCTCTAGGAGCTTGCTTCAACCCATACAGATATTTCTTCAACCCGCAAACATGAGTATTTCTATCTTCAACTTCCAACCATTGTGGTTGTTTTATATACACTTCTTATTCAATAACACCATTTAAGAAGGTTGATTTCACATCCATCTAGTGTAAATTCCACTTCATTTTCGCTGCAAGAGCTATGATAGTTCTAATAGAAATGTATCTGGATATAGGAGAAAATGTCTCTTCATAATCAATACCTTCCTTTTGAGAAAAACCACGAGCCACAAATATTGCTTTATGTTTTTCAATACTTCCGTCTGTTGTGTATTTTATCTTGTATATCCACTTGGAATATACCACATCGTTGTTCTTTGGTATGGGAACTACTTCCCATACATCATTCTTTATAATGGAATGGTATTCTTCTGTCATGGCATCCACCCATTCTTTCTTCGGAATGGATTACTCAAAACAAGTAGTTTCTTTTTCTATGAGATCACACATCAATGCCATATAGCTGGAGAATGGATTAGGTTTCTTTCTTTGTCTCATGGTTTCTTCTAGGACACCATAATTCTATGCATCTTGAATAAGTTCTCTCACCCAATATGGCTTTCTCTTGTGATATATTGTCATATAGGGAGGTTATTGAGATTCTATCATATCATGATCTTTTGGAATCTCATCATCAGGGGTAGTTGTAACTTCCTTCACGGGTTTTGCAACTCTAGGAGCTACATGTTCTTCTTCATATACTTCTTCAAGATGGAATTTCCTTGATCTCGTGAGTGTTGCATCTTCATCAAAGGTTACATCTATGTTGATATCAATATGATGGTAACTTGGTATGTAGATTCAGAAGGCCTTAGAGACCTCACAGTATCCAACAAATATTCTCTTCTTTCCTGAAGGATCCAACTTAGTTCTCTTTTCTTTTGGAATGTGTACAAATACTAGACAACCAAATATTTTGAGATCGATAAATTTTGGCTTATTTCCGGTGAACATTTCTTTGGGGGTTTTGAATCCAAGTGCACTATGGGATAGTTTATTTTGGACATAAACTGTTGGTCTTGCTGCTTCATCCCATAAGTGCATTGGAAGATCTTGATCGTGACTCATAGTCTTTACTGCTTCCATAATTGTTCTATTTTTTCTTTCTGCTACACCATTTTGTTGAGGATTATAGGGAGTGGTGAGCTCCCTCTTAATCCCGAAATATATACAATATCTTCCAAATTCATTTGAGGTGTACTATCCTCCATTATCTGACCTGAGTATCTTGATTTTTCTTTCATAAAGGTTTTCTACCAAGGATTTGAATTCCTTGAAATTTCCGAGTACTTCATATTTTGAATTAAAGAAATAAACCCAAGTCTTGCGAGAGTGATCATCAATAAATGATACATAGTATACATCCCCACTTAGAGAGGTTGATGGAATTGGACCACATATATCTGAGTGGACGAGTTCCAATATTCCTTCTGCTTTATTGTCGCTCTTTGGAAAAGGATTCTTTATGTTCTTTCCTTGTGCACATCCCTTACATACACCTTCATGATCAACCTTAAATTCTGGTAAACCTATAACTACCTTGCTTACATATGGTAAGGATTTGTAGTTAATGTGAGCTAGTCTTCTATGCCAAAGTTCAAAAGGACTTTCAGTAGAGTGAGTTAAGGCTACATCTGAGTGACCTTTTAACTTGTACAAACCTCCTTCTTCGGTACCAATAATAGATGCATATTATATAGTTTTTTCTTTAGACCACATAAGAACTTCACCATCTATGAATGCAACCTTGAAACCATTCTTATCTAGGGATGAGATAGAAAGTAAGTTCTTTTTCAAACCAGGTAAATAGAGTACATCCTTCATTCTCATCGAAGTTCCTGAATCAAGTTTGTAGGTGGATTCTCCCATTCATTTGATAGGGTATTGGTAATCATATCCAAGTGAAACTTTCCGGGGGAAGTCATTTTCTGTAAGGCTAGAGAGAATGTCTTTCTGACCCGTCATGTGCTTAGAGGCACTGTTATATATGAGTCAAGTATCCTCTCCAGGTATCACAACTCTTGAGAGGGATGAAAAAAAGACATAATCTTCAATTTCTTCTTTAGTCAACTTCTTGGGTGGCTCATCATCTTTAGTTGCATGGGAATTATGTCTTTTGTTATTTCTCTTTTTGTATTCTTCCTTTCTAGAAGGAGATTTCTTATCAATGTGTCCCATCTTATCACAATGATAACATTGATAAGAAGAAAATTATTTCCCTTTTTTTGACCATTATGATATTTCTGGAATCTCTTTCGAGGGTGAGATTCTTTATGAAAATGGGTCTCCTTTTGGAAAATAGACCTTTTCTTTCCTCCTTTAGCATGGGCAGCTAGGGCATGATCTTCATTCCTTAATAGTATGGATTCTCGGTTGGCCACTCTTTCTTCTTCTTGAACACATTCTTCCCATAGACTGTCAAGTTGTAGTTTCTCTTTTCTTGCACAAGTAGTTTGGATGAAGGCATCCGAAGGTCTTGTGAGACCATTAAGAGTTGTCATTATGAGTTCATCTTCATTTAAGTTGTCTCCAATTTCTTCTAACTATTCCTTGAATTGAGAAACCCTAGAGAAATAGTCTTGAATTGTTTCTCCTTTCTGCATCTTAGTATTCTTGAATTGGTTTCTCAGATTCATCTTATGGTTGATGTTCTTTCCTTCATACATTCTAGTTAGGGCATCAAACATATATTTTTTAGTATTCTTAGAAGACACTTGAGGGATCAAGTGGTATTTAATGGAATCTACAATTATTCTTTTGGCCCTAATCATATCCTTCTTGTACTTTTCTTTGGTTGTTTCTTCTTCGAGTTCCGGTACATTTTATTTTATGAATTTTGCAAGGTCATTCTCTTCAAGAATGAGTCCAATTATGTAATTCCAGGCACGGAAATGTTCCACACCTTCTAACTTGTCAACAAGCTTGGTTCTTGTAGACATATTGACCTGTAGCTAAGAAAATGACCAGAAAATGAAAGTTCTTAGAAAATGAATCTGAACTTACCAGGAGATGCGTTGGGCTGAGGCGCGTCGGTTGGAGCTGATTATTTCAGAAAATTCCAAATTTTACCCCTTGAAACTTGACCTGCGCACTTTTGGACTGGTACTTCTAGTACTAGTTATGGTTTCTTGGTTTTCTAGTTTTTTGGTTCTAGTAAAAACTAGGGTTTGACTTTCCAGAGAGTCTGGCCACTAAAAAGGTGCAAGATGCCAAAGGATGTGCTAGGGCAAGGCATACTTCCCTAGATGGTTTTTGGTCAGAAATTCCTCTTTAGTAAAAAGCTCTAATTTCTTTGTACCACAACAGTGACGCTTTTAGATACCCAGTGAAAGGTTCTCTATTTAGTCAAGCTCTAGTACCATGCTATGTTTAAAGTTGTTATTAGGTTATTTTCAATTTACTAGAGCATTCAATGCATTTCCAAAACAATAGCATAAAGAGGATCATTGAAAGAAACAAAATCACAAGGTACACACCATTTTAACCTAGGAAACCCTCATGGGGGAGAAAACCCAACAAAACTTCCTCAATAATAGATTGCCAATATAATGCCAAGATTAATACCAAACCACCAAGAATAAACTAGGACTGAGCATGCACCTCTCTTCTCCTTCCTCCTTCAACTATAATTTCCTTCAAAAGATGTGCACTAGATGAGTGAGTGAGTGAATGCATAAGTGAGGTGCCATCCTCACTTATAAGTACTAGTTTAGGAGGCGCTTAATGTTATGTCTCTTCACTTAGTAGGGCTGACTTCTTCCAAGAGTGGTTTAAATCACTTTATAAACCCTAGGGGTCGACTTTACAAATACCACCATATAAATATGGTTTGATCAATCCACAAAAGGGGATTTGGTCTTATACAATGCCCGACATGATCAATCCACAAAAGGGGATTTGATCTATAAGATAATAACTCAATTATAATTAGAATATTCTTCGAAGTTACAATATTTCAACAAACATAAACCTATTTAGTGACATCCCTTTATATATAAATCCTATTAATTATGATAATATGTGTTTCAAAACTATGAAGGTACCTTAGATCTGTGTTTCAAGTTTTGTGGATGATTTTATGGTTGGGAATTCATGGATGATAATTGATTTACGTAGTAAGTTCTCTTTGTAAATCATTGATGGTTATTTTTTGAATGTATTAAATAAATGTTTTATCAAAGTGGTGATATTGCATGTTATCTTGTATTCTTCTTGAATTAAGCTTGTCTTGAAACCCTCAATTTCATGGTTGGATTAAAACTTACCCTCAATTTACAACCTTGTTAGCTTGGTGTCTAGGGTTTAATTGTCATCTTTCACCCTTAGAATACACCTTGACACCTTTTATTAGGTTTATGTCATAATTTTCATCCCTTTAGGGCTTGATGTCTTGAATATTCTAGGGTTTTTATGTGCCATATTCCATTTCAGCAAGCATTTTTTTTTATTATCTAAACCCTAGTTTAGGCTTGCATTTTCATCCCCCCTTTATTTCATGATTACTTGTTTTAAGGGATGTTATATTTGTCTTGTTGTAACTTGTCATATTGTTGAAGTTAAACATCTTAATCACAATTTTTATAACATCTATAGTTTCCTTGTTGATTGGTGGTGTTTGGGACTTCCCATTGACTTGTTTGAACTTAGTTAATTTCATTTACTTGCTTAGCAAGGCATGTAAATGGCATGTCATGGCATGGATTGGAAAGACATGTCATGGAAAGGCAAGACATGGCAAGGCAAGGCATGGAAAGGCAAGGCATGCCATGGCATAGCTTGGAAAGGCATGGCATGACATGTCATGGAAAGGAAAGGCAAGACAAGGAATTACATGGCATGGCATGGCAAGGCATGGCATGGAAAGGCATGGCATGGAATGGAAAGGAAAGGCATGACATGGAATGGAAATACAAGGCATGCCATGGCATGGATTGAAAAGGCATGGCATGGTTTGGAAAGGCATGGAATGGCATGGTTTGGTAAGACAAGGCATGGAAAGGCAAGGCATGGCATGGCTTGGAAAGGCATGTCATGGAAAGGCAAGGCAAGACAAGGCATGGAATGGCAAGGCATGGCATGACAAGGTAAGGAATGGCATGACATGGAAAGGAAAGGCATGGCATGGAAAAGCATAGCATGGAATGGAAAGGAAAGGTATGGCATGGCATGGAATGGCATGGCATGGCATGACAAGGCATGGGAAGGCATGGAAAGGTAAGGTACAACATGGCAAGGAAAGGCATGAAATGGCATGGCATGGAAATGCATGGCATGGCTTGGTAAATCTAGGCACGACATGGCATGGAAACTCAAGGCAAGGCAAGGCAAGGCATGGCATGGATTGGCAAGGCATGCAAACTTTTTCACCTAGACCTAAAATTTCATAAACACTTCATTGGATGGAAAGGAACTTTGTGATATAAATTTAAGCCATATGTCCCTAGAAAAAATGTTTTTTATTTCTTGGAATGAGAAAGGTTTATTTTTTTGTTATTCTTCTTTCATTGCAATCCACATTTTGATTTGAATTTTTCCTTGCATAATGTTATGGAAAGTTATATTAATTGTTGTATAGGTTAAAATGGGAAGCTACATGACAAGACATGAAAGGAGGGATTAATCTATTTTAGATCATAGTGGTGTTCTAGGGATTTGTAAATGTAACAACCTATATTTTGGCCTTAGAAGGTTAGAACTTTGATTTTTACTTATCTTAGTGATTCATTGCTTAGTATTTGTTGGGTTTAGTTAGAATGATATAGACATTTGATATGTATAAATTTGGAACTATTTATGTGTCGTGGGATATTATTTGTATTGTTATATTTTTATGATGATCATAGTTATGTGATTTGTTTAAACATGCAAATTGAAATGTGGAACTTTGGATCTTCATGCACTACCCATATGTGTGGTATTTCTTGTCTTTAGTATGATTGTCAACACCATTTACGTAAGTCACATTTGTTTCCTCAAAATTCCTTTAGTGTATACTACTAATTAATTTTTTTGTTAAATTTTACTATTTTTGGGGTCTTTAAGTCAAGTAACCAATACTATATATAGAAAATTAATATATTTATGGCTCATGAACTTGAGTTTATTTTTCATTAAAAAAACATTTTTAAAATATCAAGAATTTTCACTACTGATTGTAAAGTTTGAAAATTAATATATCTATGATTCATGGACTTGAACTTATAAGTTTGTTCACTTACAAGTTTGCAATATTTTTTTTTACTAAGTTAATAATGTGTGTGTGTGTGTGATGATGATGATGTTTTAGTAATTTTGAGGCATCCACTTTTGTATATGATAATTGCCTTGAAAGTAGTACTTTAAGGTGGACTCAAGTGTCATCCATCAACTTTGAGTGCTTTGGTGCCTTTTCCATCGACCATCTATGTCCAACAAGTGCACCCAATTGTGTCCATTGCATTGGCAATTAGTTTAACTTTACCAATGTAGAAGGAAATGTTTTCCCTACCCATAAATTTAGGTAATGAGAACCATTCATTGCTTATGTGATTCAGGAGGATCACCTTCAAAGTCAAGCAATGCACGTGTGGAGGCAGATGAAGGACATCTCAACAATGACAAAATTTCAAATTGAGCATTAACTCAAAATTAAATGGGTTGTTGAGATATTTTTGTAACAACAATTTGAAAATTGTAACTTGTTGGTAAAGTCTGGAAGGACTGTAAGAAACTGCAGATATGGAGTGTCAACTCTATCTGGTAGTAATTAGAATTTATTGTAATAGGACGAAGTAGGTGTTAGTTTTGAAGTTTGAAATGATAGATTTCAGAACAGGACGAGAGATATCGTGGAGTCGGTCCTTAGATAGTTGATTTTTACATTGTAATAGATCAGTATGGATGGGTAATTGTAAGAGAGATCAGTAGTGCAGAGTAGATTAGCAGACACACTATGTATTTTTGTTTTCATGAATGAATAGAACAGATAGAAAATTGTCCCAAATTCCTTGGACTTTGTTCATTTCATGAGTGAGCGAATGAATATTATTTTGTGTATGATTGTTACAGTTCAATTTTCATGTATGAGTGGTTGAGAAATTAACTGTATGAATTTGTGACGAAGTTGGTTGAGTTTCATCGTTTCTCTTCTAATACTTGAATGCAAGGTGTGCATCTTGAACACAAGGTGTGCATCAACTGATTTTAGGATTGACTCAGGGAGAATATCAGAGAGAATCAGAGAAACTCAGACCAGGTGCAAGGTGTGCACAATGTCAAGAAGCCAACAATCTTCGAAGAACTAGAATAGAGGAACGTCGGGTGGGTGGAAAGCATTTTCTTCTCAAGAAAATCCTTTTGAATTGAGTTATTCGAAATCTTGAGAACGCAAGGTGTGCGTAGGATATCGAATCCTCTTAAGTGTAGAAGCTCGGAAGGGAGAGCATCGTCATAAGTGTTGACGATATCCAGAGATCGAACTCACAGGAGAAGTGAAGGGTCAGAAACTTCAAACTCTGAGAAATATTCTAAGTTTGAAATAAGGTGGAAGCAAGGAGAAGGACCAAGCGTCGATCCTAGCCATTAATTCAAGAGGGATCTGGACTGTCGGTTGTCTAGGAAGAAATTTGGCGTTTTGAGGATTGGGAGAACAAAGGAGAGAGTCTTTCGAATCCCTCATACACGAAATCACGATTGGATCCAGGCCATTGATCACGAAGATTTGTGAGTCGTCGATCCAGTTTGATCATAGGTTTCAGGATTTTGGTCATCGAGGAAATGGGAGTGAAGACTTCCCCAAAAATTGCAAAAGGAAAATCGTCGATTTAATCTTGGTCGTTGATTCATTGAGGATCTGGACCGTAGATTGGTCATCAGATATTCAGGAATTGGGAGTTTGAATAATAAGGGGTCTATTTCTTCAAATCGCTAAGACAGGAAATGCGACACACCTTTCGGCTTTGTCGGTGGTCACAGGTGGTGGTCACGCAAAGAAAGGATACGAGAGGAGTTGAGGGCTCGTTAAGCCCCTTTCAGAGTTCAAGAGTTGGAGAGTCAGGAGGGGCTCATACGTCGAAGTCCCAAGGTCACAAAACGTGACGAGTGCCTTTTGGGTAAGGCTTGTGGTCACCGTCGGTGATCACGTGGGGGGGGGGTGAATCTCGCTCTTGGTGCTTGATTCACACGCGGCGGGTTTCCATAAAAGGACTTGTGGATTTATTTAATAGAGGTTCCAACAGGAATCAAAGAGTTATTCAAGCTGAAGGAAGGAGAACGATCCAGTGACCGGGAGGTCAGTAGACCCTGCTGAGGTAGGGGCGTTGCATCAGGTGGTATCAGAGCTAAGATTTGAGTTTGTTTGAAGACAACAAACAAAGGAGAAAGGAGGAAATTTTGTATCATTTTTGGTATCAAAGAAACTTGATTTCTATTTACAATTGATGCAGTGAAATCATGCACCAAGAAGGCACAGAGCGAATGCAGAAATGGAAGAAGAAATGAGGCGACTTCGAATGAGATTGGATGCCATGGAGACAACACAAGGAAGAGAACTAGATGTTGGAGATGTTAGTGAAACAGAGAGCAAAGAATCAAAAGTCGAAGAAAATTTAGCAGAGGATGTTGCACAAGATCGCTTGATAAAAGTTGTTTTGAAGATAGGAGCCAAAGCAAGGATAGAGGTACCTATGTATGAAGGAAATTTAGAAGTTGAAGAATTGATAGACTAGGTACATGCTATGGAAAAATACTTTGATTACAAAGACATAGAAGAAGATAAGATGGTAAATCATGCGGTGACAAGACTGAAAGGCCATGCAGCGTTATGGTGGGATGAACTGCAATCCGAATGCAAGAGAAATGGTGAGAAAAAAATCAAAATATGGGATAGGATGGTAGCTAAGTTGAAAGCCAAATTTATCCCTAAGGATTACTAGATCAATATTTACAGAAGATTGTAGAACCTGAAACAGAGAGGGTTATCAGTGAAGGAGTACACTGAAGAATTTTACCGACTAAACATCAGGGCTGGATAGAAAGAGAACAAAGATGAGAAGACAACTAGATACATCAATGGGATGAGATATGAAATTCAAGAGGAGATCAACATGATGTCTGTTAGAAAATTTGAGGATGCCTATCAAGCAACCTTGAAATTCGAAGAAAAGTTGGCCAGGAGGGAAAGCCAACAAAGCAGAGGCGGAAACTCAATCAGAGGTAAGGGAACCAGTAGAGAGAAGTTCCAGAAGTCAAAGCCTAAAGATGACAAACAACATAGTCACCATGAGAAGGGTGGAAGCTCCAAATAAGGACAACATGGTGGAAGAATTTATTTTCCCAGAGGTATAGGAAGAGGAAGAGCCAGAGGAGGTGTAGCTAAGTATTATACTTGTAGAAAAGAGGGGCACAAATCTTGGGAATGTCCCGAAAGAAAGAGAGAAGAAGGCAGAGAAGAACACATTGTTGAAGCGCAGAAGAATGTGGATGCAAAAGCAACAGAAGGAGGAATAAACCTCATGATGAAGAAAGTTCTTCTTAAACCTGAAAAAGGAACCAGAAGAACTAGTTCAGTGAACAAGCCTATTCAGAACTGCTTGCAAGACAAAAGACACAGTTTGCAAGGTGGTCATAGATAGTGGAATCACTGACAATCTAGTATCCACAGAGATGGTGGAGAAGTTGGAATTGAAGACAAATGCACATCCAAAGCCATACAAGGTATCATGGTTGCAAAAAGGACATCAAGTCATGGTAAGTCAATAATGCCAAGTTGAATTTAAAATAGGAGGTTACAAAGATGAAATACTATGTGATGTAATTCCTATGGATTTTTGTCATATTTTATTGGGGAGGTCGTGGAAATATGACCGAAAGGTTATTCATGATGGAAGAAAGAATACCTATACCCTAGAAAAGAATGGTAGGACACATATGTTTCTACCCATAGAAGACAAAGAGAAAAAGGACAAAAGTTAGTTCAAGCATACTTCTCATGAGTGGGAAGGAGCTCTTAAAAGAAGTCAAGGAGGAGAAAGAAATGTAGTTTTATATTGTGAGGAAGCCTAGTGTTATCCTTACAAATAATTTTGTAGAAGATTTGCCTATAGAAATCCAGTAACTGTTAGAAAACTTTGTTGATATAGTGGTGGATGAGTTACCACACTCATTTCCACCTATCAGGAGCATAAGCCATCATGTTGACCTTATTCCAGAAGCTAGTTTACCAAACAAAGCAGCTTATAGGTTGACACCTAGAGAGAATGAGGAAGTCAAAAATCAAGTCCAATAGTTGTTGGATAAAGGGTTAGTTAGGGAAAGACTAAGCCCATGTGCAATACCGACTATATTAAGTCCAAAGAAAGATGGAGGATGGAGGATGTGTACAGATTCTCGAGCCATCAATAAGATAACCATTAGATACAGATTCCCTTTATCGAGGATGGATGATTTGATGGACTGTCTAAGTGGAGAAAGTTATTTTTCCAAGGTAGAC
Source organism: Picea engelmannii (assembly GCA_009831015.1). Classification (NCBI taxonomy): domain Eukaryota; kingdom Viridiplantae; phylum Streptophyta; class Pinopsida; order Pinales; family Pinaceae; genus Picea; species Picea engelmannii. The sequence goes on from WSFP011383039.1 coordinate 22,542, forward strand.
TTGAAGAGAGGATATCATCAAATAAGAATGAGAGAGGGAGATGAATGGAAAACAACATTCAAGACAAATGAAGGATTGTTTGAATGGTCGGTCATGTCATTTGGGTTGACAAATGCACCAAGCACATTTATGAGGTTAATGAATGAAGTGTTGAAACACTTCATAGGAATATTTGTCATAGTATATCTAGATGACATACTAATCTTTAGCAAGACAAAGGAAGAACACTTAAGACATCTGACATCAGTGATGAAAAGGTTACAGCAAGAGAAATTGTTGATAAATATGAAGAAGAGTTCTTTTATGAGTAAGGAGCTCACATATTTGGGTTTTGTAATCTCTTCAAATGAATTGAAGATGGACCTAGAAAAAGTGAGAGTGATTAGAGAATGGCCATCTCCGAGCAGCATGTTTGAGGTACGAAGTTTTCATGGGTTAGCGAGTTTTTATAGAAAATTCATAAAAAAATTCAGTGGCATATGTGCACCCATGTTGGACACTGTGAAGAAAAAACACAAGTCCTTCGGTTGGACATAGGAAGATGAAAGAAGTTTCAAAGTGTTGAAGGAAAAGATCACAGAGCATCCAATTCTGGTCTTACCATATTTTGGAAAAACATTTCAGGTGAGATGTGATGCAAGTGGATTAGCTATTGGAGCAATATTGAGCCAGGACAATAAGGCAGTTGCTTATTTCAGTGAGAAACTGAATGATGCCAAGAAAATGTATTCCACATATGACAAGGAATTTTATGCAGTGATTCAAGATTTGAAAAAATGGATGCATTAGCTAATTCCTAAAGAGTTTGTCTTGTACAGTGATAATCGTGCTTTGCAATTTATTACTAGGCAAGAAAAATTGAATAAAAAACATGCAAAATGGGTAGAATTTATGCAGAATTTTACTTTTGTTATTAAACACATTGCTGGAACTGCTAACAAAGTCACAGATTCTTTGAGAAGGAGGATTTTGATTGTACGAGAATTCCAGGTGGAGACATTGGGGTTCGAACACCTCAAGGAGATGTATAAAGAAGATGCAGATTTCAAAGAAGCTTACGAGGCATGCAATAATCCTTTATTGGGAGATAGAAGCCCATGGACTGAATATTTGATTCAGGATGGATTACTATTCAAGGGGAGCCAATTATGCATTATGAAGTGCTCAATGAGAGACAACCCACTGAAATAAAAACACAATGGAGGTTTAGCTGGACACTTTGGTCATGATAAGACATTTTCATAGCTGAATAATTCGTATTATTGGCCGAGCATGAGAGAAAAAGTGAAGAATCTCATGAACAAATGAAGAATTTGTCAGTATGCAAAAGGAAGACAACAAAACACTAGTTTGTATCAGCCATTACCAATTCCAGAAAGGTCATGGGATGCAATCAATATGGATTTTGTTTTGGGGTTGCCTAGAACTCAAAAAGGGAGCGATTCCATATTTGTTGTGGTGGAAAGATTCTAGAAAATGGCACATTTCATACCATGCCAGAAGGCAAGAGATGCCACACACATTGCCAATTTGTTTTTCAGAGAAGTATTGAGACTACATGGATTTCCAAGGAGCATAGTTTCAGACAGGGACACCAAATTTGTAGGACACTTTTGGAGGACTCTATGGAAGAGACTGGGAACAAAATTTTCCTTTAGTTCAACATATCACCCTCAGACAGATGGACAATCTGAAGTAGTAAACAGAAGTCTCAGAAACTTATTGAGAAGTTTAGTCACTGAGCAAGGTCAACAATGGGATCAGATTCCGGCACAGGCAGAATTTGCATTCAACAATTCAGTGAACATGAGCACAAGTAAAAGTCCATTTGAAATTGTGTATGGTATACAGCCGAGAGGGATTACAGAGTTGAGAGATTTGAGTCAAGATGAGTTTAGAAGTGTTGGAGCAGATGATTTTGCAAAAGAAATACAGAAACTCCATAACAGATTCGGAGAACAGCTACAGGACAACAATCAAAAATACAAGAACAGAGTTGATCAAAGGAGAAGAGAAGTTCAATTCAAAGTTGGAGATGAAGTTTTATCTCATTTGAGAAAAGAGATATTCCCAAGGGGAACGTATAATAAATTAAAGATGAAAAAGATAGGACCATGTAGGATTCTCAGAAAATTCGCAGCCAATGCTTATGAGATTGAATTACCAGACAATGTTGGGATATCACCGATATTCAATGTTGCGGACCTGTATCCTTACAGGAAAGATGAAGAGGGAGAATAAGATGATCAGGCAGAAATTCCGTGGAAAGAGAAATTGCCCACATCAGAAAAACCTCAGATGGAGAAAATTATTGAATAGAGGGATGGAAAGAAAACCAGGAGGAAGACATATCCTGAGTACTTAGTGAAGTGGAAAGATCATCCAATGGAAGATGAAAGTTGGGTCACAGAACCTGATATTTTGAAGCATGGGAAGATAGTGCAGGAGTACATGAATTTTTTTAACCAGAGGAGTATGATGCATGAGCATCACCTTCAAAGTCAAACAACGCACATGTGGAGGTAGATGAAGGACATCTCAGCAATGACATAATTTCAAATCGAGCATTAACTCAAAATTAAATGGGTTGTTGAGATATTTTTGTAACAACAATTTGAAAATTGTAACTTGTTGGTAAAGTCTGGAAGGACTATAAGAAACTACATATATGGAGTGTCGACTATATCTGGTAGTAATTAGAAGTTATTGTAATAGGACAGAGTAGGTGTTAGTTTTGAAGTTTGAAATGATAGATTTCAGAACAGGACGAGAGAGCTCATGGAGCCGGTCCTTATATATTTGATTTTTACATTGTAATAGATCAGTATGGATGGGTAATTGTAAGAGAGATCAGTAGTGCAGAGTAGAGTAGCAGAAACACTATGTATTTTTTTTTTCATGAATGAATAGAACAGACAGAAAATTGACCCAAATTCCTTGGACTGTGTTCATTTCATGAGTGAGCAAATGAATATTATTCTGTGTATGATTGTTACAGTTCATTTTTCATGTATGAGTGGTTGAGAAATTAACTGTATGAATTTGTGACGAATTTGGTTGAGTTTCATCGTTTCTCTTCTGATACTTGAATGCAAGGTGTGTATCTCGAACGCAAGGTTTCTATCAACTGAGTTTAGGATTGACTCAGGGAGAAGATTAGAGAGAATCAAAGAAACTCAGACCAGGTGCAAGGTATGCATAGTGTCAAGAAGCTAGCAAGCTTCAAAGAACCAGCATAGAGGAACGCCAGGTGGGTGGAAAGCATTTTCTTCTCAAGAAAATCCTTTCGAATTGAATTATTCAAAATCCTAAGAATGAAAGGTGTGCGTAGGAGATCGAATCCTCCTAAGTGTAGAATCTCAAAAGCAAGATCATCGTCATAAGTGTTGACAAGATCCAGAGATCGGACTCGCAGGAGAAGTGAAGGGTCAGAACCTTCAAATTCTGAGAAATATTCTAAGTTTGAAAGAAGGTGGAAGTGCGAAGAAGGACCAAGTGTCGATCCTAGCCATTGATTCAAGAGGGATCTGGACCGTCAGTTGTCCAGGAAGAAATTTGGTGTTTCGAGGATCAGGAGAACAGAGGAGAGAGTATTTCGACTCCCTCATATGCGAAATCGAGATTGGATCCAGACCATTGATCACGAAGATTTGTGAGCCATCGATCCAGTGTGATCGTAGGTTTCAGGATTTTGGTCATCGGGGAAACGGGAGTGAAGACTTCCCCAAAAATTGTGAAAGGGAAATCGTCGATTTAATCTTGGCCATTGATTTGTGGAGGATTTGGACTGTAAATTGGTCATCAGATATTTAGGAATCGAGAGTTTGAAGAATAAGGCGTCGATTTCTTCAAATCGCTGAGACACAAAACACAACACACCTTTGGGCTTAGTCGGTGGTCACGCAAAGAAATGATATGAGAGGAGATGAGGGCTCATTAAGACCCTTTCGGAGTTCGGGAGTTGGAGAGTCAGGAGGGGCTCATACGTCAAAGTCTCTAGGTCACGAAACGCGACGAGCGCCTTTTGGTTAAGGTTTGTTGTCACCACCAGTGATCACGTCGGGGGGGGTGAAGCTCGCACTTGGTTCTTGATTCACACGCGGCGGGTTTCCATAACAGGACCTGTGGATTTGTTTAATAGAGGTTCCAGCATAAATTAAAGAGTTGTTCCAGCTCAAGGAAGGAGAACAATCCAGTGACCGAGTGGTCGACAGACTCTACTGAGGTACGAGGGTTGCATCATTATGGATTTAGTACTTAGAAATATTTTCCGCCATAAAAGATTTGTTAATACGTAATGCAAGTTCATACATTCATACACATAAAATTAATACACTTTTAAATTCATACATTCATCAACATAAAATGCATAAACAATGAGATGAACATAAAAAACGTTCCATGAAATATATAAATATATATATTCAACATCGTCTAAATTGTACATTTTTTACAAAATGGCACCTTGTGCCCAATATACAAAATGGAAACAAGTGCCCTGACATGGAAAATATCCATATGGTGGCCTATATAGATAATGGTAGCAATTGGTCAATAATTGACTATTGCCACCCTCGGGAGCATCCTGGAAATCTATCTTTCTTCTCTTTCTTGAGGAAGCACCTTGATTGGTTATGGTCCTAGGCGTGCTTTGTCACTTTAGAGATTGCATAAAGAAAAAACATTGTTATAAGTTTTTTTCCTCAATGAATTAAAATACATACAAAATGATACTTTGTAATTTAACCTAAGACAACTCACCGCACATGATATTGATAATCGTGAGGGTGTTACCCTCCTCCACAACCCCAATATCTCAACGATGCCACCCTATGTTAGTTACAAGGATCAAATACAGAAAATTAAGCAAATATGCATAAAATAAAATTCATGATACATAAAAAAATATCATCAACACATTATCTCACCGTGAATATTGCAGGCCTCGATGGAGAGTCGTTGGCAGGTGGAGTGCTTAGTTGTACAACCTGCTCCGAGGAAACCTCTACTATGGTAGCCACGGTGGATGGGGACTATGGAAATGATGGTGGGGGTGGGTGGCATACGGGTGCATCCAATGTGGATGGATGTGATGGAAGAGGTGGTGTGGATGGGTGGCCTATGGGTGAATCCACTGGTGATTCATGGAAAAATAAATATGTTGAGGGTGTGCAGCGATGGACCCCCACAGGCTATACAAGTGATGAGAAATATCTTGGAATGGAGTAAGCCAACCCAGAAGCAGATCTTAGGTGCCAAGGGAGTGTAGTAGTATTGTAACTAAAAAATATGTTTCCAACCTGCATACATATTAATAATATTGAACTATTAGTACCAAATAGTAAAATTCAATGAGCAGGTTGCCTCTATTGTTGCATTTGTGGTGGAGATAGGAACTAATGCATCCATGGGTGTAGAGGGTCTACTACATGGATGTAACAACTGCAAAAAAACATACAATAAAATATCAATATATATATATATATATATATATATATATATATATATATATATATATATAATACAAAAAATATATATACCAATTAAGAACATAGTCATGGTTAAGATACTAACCTCCTCCATGAATCTATGTTGTCCATTGACGTCCATAGGCCCATAGCAGGTCTACCCATAGCTCGAGCATCTGTGAGGTTCACATGGATGACTATTATGTCCATGTGCCCTCTCCTCACTAAAATTTGTTGTGTGGGGTGAAGCTTTGACCCCTCTATCAATGTCATCGATAGTCACCTCCTACCGAGGAAATGCAACAAAGATTCCATGTTGTACTACGCTATTGGTCAATGATTAAATAGCTCGTTGTACTTGTTGCAAGCTCTCTGCAACGGGAGGATGTTGGGAAGGGGGGTCGGGCCTTCGAATAGGGGAAAAAGGACCTAACATGGGATCACTCCTGGCATGCTCCTGGTCATGTGTGGACCCTTGACTCACCCCCTAGAACTCACCCATGTCAAAGTAGTTGACATGGTGACCCAAAATAAATTCCACCCATAATTTTCTCAAAAAATATAAGGGAACCTCCCTGTTATTCCAGGGAGGTTTATCAAAAACCATATACCACCTATCCATCTAGTTTTGACTAATATGTGGATGGATGCAACAGACAATACAAATGCATTTTTTTTTCAAAGGTAGTTCTTGTCCATTTCGAGGATCTCTAAAAATAGACAATAGTTCTTGTTTTGAAATACCCAAGTCCCTGACTTCGTTTCTATCCAATCCAGTGTTGTAGTACTCAAACATTATTTCCCTATTCTTAGAAATATAAGTCAATTGTTGTTGGTCACTTGCAATGGACCTCACAATGACGCCTAAACAAGTATCCAAGGGCACTTTGCTTGGTTCTCCGGTTCCCCTTAATGGATCTACAAGTGTTCTTAATGCATCCAACCCCTCATCAATTTCAGTGTTTATATTGGGTGGTTGTGGTGGGTTGGGGTTTTTCCCTCCTTGGTCTATTGGTGGACGGTTTACATTGTCACCGAGTTCCATTTTGTAATATAGAATGCAATTTAATAAGGAAATTTAATAAGTGGACTTATGACTAAGGTATTAAAAAAAACAATGTTATTTTATCCCAACAAAATCATTAACATAATTTTGTGTAAAACAAAGAAAAACTATGTGTTATCTTTACAATGAACTTGAAAAAAAACTATACAAGATTGGTGAATTGTTGAGAGATTTGCATTCAAGTATTAAT